>JAHRHZ010000174.1:0-26332 GCA_024137785.1 Ginglymostoma cirratum
TACCACCTTCCCTAATCTTACTGAAATATCTAAACCCCGGAACCTGTAACAACCATTCCTGTCCCTGCTCTATCCATGTCTGGAAATGGCCACAACATCAAAGTCCCAGGTACCAACCCATGCTGCAAGTTCACCCACCTTATTCCGGATGCTCCTGGTGTTGAAGTAGACACACTTCAAACCACCTTCCTGCCTGCCGGTACACTCCTGCGACCTTGAAACCTTATTCATGACCTCACTACTCTCAACCTCCTGTACACTGGAGCTACAAGTCAGGTTCCCATCCCCCTGCTAAATTAGTTTAAACCCTCCCGAAGAGCATTAGCAAATTTCCCCCCCAAGATATTGGTACCCCTCTGGTTCAGGTGCAGACCATCCTGTTTGTAGAGGTCCCACCTACCCCAGAATGAGCCCCAATTATCCAGGTATCTGAATCCCTCCCTCCTGCACCATCCCTGTAGCCACGTGTTCAACTGCTCTCTCTCCCTATTCCTCACCTTGTTAGCACGTGGCACGGGTAACAAACCAGAGATAACAACTCTGTTTGTTCTAGCTTAAGCTTCCACCCTAGCTCCTTGAATTTCTGCCTTACATCCCCATCCCTTTTCCTACCTATGTCGTTGGTGCCTATGTGGACCACGACTTGGAGCTGCTCCCCCTCCCCCTTAAGGATCCCAAAAACATGATCCAAGACATCACGGACCCTGGCACCTGGGAGGCAACACACCAACCACGAGTATCTCTCGTTCCCACCGAATCTCCTATCTGTCCCCCTAACTATGGAGTCCCCAATGACTAATGCTCTCCTCCTCTTCCCCCTTCCCTTCTGAGCAACAGGGACAGACTCTGTGCCAGAGATCTGTACCCCATGGCTTACCCCTGGTAAGTCAACCCCTCAACAGAATCCAAAACGGTATACCTGTTATTGAGGGGAACGGCCGCAGGGGATCCCCGCACTGTCTGCCTGTTCCCTTTCCGTCCCCTGACTGTAACCCATCTACTTTTTTCCTGTACCTGAGGTGTGACTACCTCCCTGTAACTCCTCTCAATCACCCCCTCAGCCTCCCGAATGATCCGAAGTTCATCCAGCTCCATCTCCAGTTCCCTAACGCGGTTTCCGAGGAGCTGGAGTTGGGTGCATTTCCCGCAGATGAAGTCAGCAGGGACACTAGTGGTGACCCTTACCTCCCACATCCTACAGGAGGAGCATGCAACTGCCCTTGCGTCCATTGCCATTGTTCTGAATTGTAAAAAACAGACTATTGGAAAAGAAAACACTAGTAACTTACCAAATCGGCGCTCAGAGCGTTTTTGGTTAGAGGAGGAGGATGGGTGGGAGACACTACTTTAGTAGTGTTTCGGGTAAAACAACCGCCCAAATATATTACCTCACTTACTCAACCGTCCTGTGTCTGCCCCTGCTCGACGCGCACTCCGCCTATTCACGAGGTAAGTTTTTAAAGGAGAAGCTTACCTTCCCAGGCTGCCCTCGTGCCTCCTTCCGGACTCCCGCCGCTGAAACGACTGAAAGGCCGCAGTCACGCGAGGTAAGACTTTTACACTCGAAAAGCTTACCTTCCCAGGCTGCCCTCGTGCCTCCTTCCTCATTCTCCTGCAAATCCCTCCTTGTCTCCCTGCATCCCATTCGAACAGTTTCTATTGAATTTGGTCTTACTGGAGGCACCTTGTCAATGATCACACATGCTCACTGTGTCACATACTGTGGGGTTCTCTCATTGCATCAAGCTCATCTCCTGTCTCCTGTTGTGAACGGCTTGATTTGTTCACACAAATCCCAAGGTGCCTCACTCTCTCTCTTTCTCTGTTTTTCATTGTCCCTCCTTATTTCTGTTTCTTTTCCTCTATTTTCCTGTCAGAATGAAATACTTCATGTTCACAGAATCACTGGGGTGTTACAGTGCAGAAAGAGGCCACTCAGTCCATCATGCCTTCACCTGCTCTTCAAATGAACCTTATGACCTCATGCCAATCTCCTGCCTTTTCCCTATCCCCTTACACACTATTTCTATCAAATAAACATCCAGTGTCCATCATCAATGCCTCAGTTGAACCTGCTTCCACCAGAATTGTCTTGTACAAGTTTGAAATCACCTCCTCCTTACTCTTGTACTGAACGTTCCTGTGAATAAAGACAAGGGCACTGAATGTTTTACTAACACCCTTCCCGTCTATTGGCTAGGACTCGCTTAGTGCCAGGGGTTTGGATGGGGGAGAATTTGATAGGTGTGTCCAGAAAGGTTATTTGAAACTAGTAAAAAGTCTAACTAAGGAAGGAGTCTTATAGGCCTGGTGTTGGGGAATAAGCCCGGCCAGGAGATCAAAGTTTCAGTGGGGGAGCATTTCAGGAACATGACCATAATTCTGCAAGTTTAGCGTTACCTATGGATGAGAACAAGAGTAGTCTTCAGGTGAAAGTATTAAATTGTGGAAAGGATAACGACCACAATATTAGGTAGAAACTGGGGAATGTAGATTGGGGGAATGGCTGTTTGAGGGTAAATCCACATTTAGCATGTGGGAACCTTTTAAAGGTCAGTTGCTCAGAGGACGAGCATGTTCCTGTGTATTATTAGGGATAAGAACAGCAAGATTCAGGGACCTTGGATGACAAGAGAAATTGTGAGCTTAGTCAAAAAAAAATTTGTGGAATACGTAAGGTTTAGGAAACTGAAGAAAGACAGAGCCCTCAAAGAACACAAAGGTAGCAGCAAAGAACTTGGGCAAGGAATTTTTGTGTGAGGAACATCGTGTCTCACAAACTTGATTGAGTTTTTTGAGGAAGTAAAAAAGAAGATTGATGAGGGCAGAGCATTAAACATTGTTTGCTTTGACTTTAGTAAGGCATTTGACAAGATCCAATTAGGATAGGTTTCACCTGAACTGGAAAGAGGCCAATATGCCGGCAGGGAGATTTGTTAGTTCCATTTCGGGAGCCTGTAAACCTTTAGAGAGGGGCAAGTTAATTAAGCAGATGGTATGTTTATGAGAAAGTATTTAATTGGGGGAGGGGGAATTACAATGCTATTAGGCAAGAACTACGGAGCACCAATTGGGAACAGATGTTCTCAGGGAAATGCACGACAGAAAAGTGGAGGTTGTTTAGGGAGCAGTTGCTTCAGGTACTGGATACGTTTGTCCCACTGAGGGAAGGAAAGGATGGTAAGGTGAAGGAACCTTGGATGACAAGACATGTAGAACACCTAGTCAAGAGGAAGAAGGAAGCTTACTTAAGGTTGAGGAAGTAAAGATGGGACAGGGCTCTCAAAGTCTACTAGGTAGCCAGGAAGGAACTGAAGAAGGGACTTAGGAGAGTTAGAAGGGGGTATGAGAAAACCTTGGTGGGTAGGATCAAGGAAATCCCCAAGGCGTTCTATGCTCAGGTGCGGAACAAAAGGACGGCCAGAGTGAGGGTAGGGCCAATCAGGGATGGTGGAGAGAACTTGTACGCAGAGTCAGAGGAGGTAGGGGAGGTCCTTAATGAATACTTTGCTTCAGTAGCTGGCATTCTTGGCAGTGTGGAGGAGCAGAGGGATCTTGGGGTTCATGTCCACAGTTCCCTGAAAGCTGCCACCCAGGTGGATAGCGTTGTTAAGAAGGCATATGGTGTGTTAGCTTTCATTAATAGAGGGATTGCGTTCAAGAGCCGTGAAGTTATGCTCCAGCTATACAAAAGCCTGGTTCGGCCACATCTGGAGTATTGTGTCCAGTTCTGGTCGCCTCATTACAGGAAAGATGTGGAAGCATTGGAAAAGGTGCAAAGGAGATTTACCAGGATGTTGCCTGGAATTGAGGGAAGGTCTTACGAGGAAAGGTTGCGCGAGCTAGGGCTTTTCTCTTTAGAACGATGAGGGATGAAACGTGACTTGATAGAGGTGCACAAAATGATCAGAGGTATAGATAGAGTGGACAGCAAGAGACTTTTTCCGAGGGTAGGGGTAGCTATTACAAGGGGGCATAGTTCTAAAGTGACTGGGGGTGGATATAGGGGAGACGTCAGAGGTTCTTTACTCAGAGAGTGGTAGGGGCGTGGAATGCATTGTCAGAGAGGGTAGTGGAGTCGGCCTCATTAGGGACATTAAGCAGCTATTAGATAGGCATATGGAAGATAGTATAAGGTAAGGGTAGAGGTTAGATAGATCCTAGGTTTAGGGTAAAAGTTCGGCACAACATCATGGGCCAAAGGGCCTGTACTGTGCTGTACTGTTCTATGTTCTATGTTCAGTATTCATCAGTGAGCGGGGCCTTTACTTTTGTAAGGACAGCATGAAATAGGCAGCTATGCTCGAACTGGTTGATGTTCGGAAGGAGGATGTGCTAGAAATTTTGAAAAACATGAGGATAGATAAGTCCCCTGTGCCAGACGGGATATACCGAAGGATACTACGGGACGGGAGGGAAGAGATTACTGCCCATTTGGCAATGATCTTAGCATCCTCACTGTCCAGTGGAGTAATGCCAGAAGATTGGAGGGTGGCAAATGTCATTCCCTTGTTCAAGGAAGGGAATAGGGATAATCCTGGGAATTACAGACCAGTCAGTCTTACTTCTGTGGTGGGCAAATTATTGGAGATGATTCTGAAAGATAGTATTTTTGATTATTTGGAAAAGCACAGTTTGATTAGAAATAGTCAGCACGGCTTTGTGAGGGGCAGGTCATGCCTCACAAGCCTTATTGAATTCTTTGGGGATGTGAGAAAACAGATTGACGAAGGTAGAGCAGTGAATGTGGTGTAGTTGAATTTTAGCAAGGCATTCGATAAGGTTCCACATGGTAGACTCATTCAGAAAGTAAGGAGGCATGGAATTCAGGGAAATATGGCTGTCTGGATACAAAACTTCCTGTTCAAGAGAAGACAGAGGGTGGTAGTAGATGGAAAGTATTCAGCCTGGAGCTTGGTGACCAGTGGTGTTCCACAGGGATCTGTTCTGGGACCTCTGCTCTTTGTGATCTTTATAAATGTCTTGGATGAGGAAGTGTAAGGCTGGGTTAGTAGGTTTGCCGATGACACGAAGGTTGGTGGAGATGTGGACAGCGTGGAGGGCGTTGTAGATTGCAATGGGACATTGACAGGATGCAGAGCTGGGGAAAGAAGTGGCAGATGGAATTCAACCCAGAAAAGTGTGAAGTGATTCATTTCGGAAGGTCGAATTTGAATTCGGAATACAGGGTTAATGGCAGGATTTTCGGCAGTGTGGGGGAACAGAGGGATCTTGGGGTCCACGTCCATAGATCCCTCAAAGTTGTTACCCAAGTTGATAGGGTTGTAAAGAAGGCGTATGGTGTGTTGGCTTTCATTGGCAGGGGAATTGAGTTTAAGAGCCGTGAGGTTATGCTGCAGCTCTACAAAACCCTGGTTAGACCACACTTGGAATATTGTGTTCAGTTCTGGTCACCTCATTATAGGAAAGATGTGGAAGCTTTAGAGAGGGTGCAGAGGAGATTTACCAGGATGCTGCCTGGACTGGAGGGCAAGTCTTATGAGGAATGGTTGAGGGAGCTAGGGCTTTTTTCATTGGAGTGAAGAAGGATGAGAGATGACTTGGTAGAGGTTTACAAGATGATGAGAGACATAGATAGAGTGGATAGTCAGAGACTTTTTCCCAGGGCGGAAATGATTATTACAAGAGGGCATAATTTTAAGGTGATTGGAGGAAGGTGTAGGGGAGATGTCAGAGGTAGGTTCTTCATTCGGAGAGTGGTGGGTGTGTGGAATGCGCTGCCGGCAGTGATAGTGGAATCTTTTTAGAGACTTTTAAGCGACTCTTGGGTAGGCACATGGATGATAGTAAAATGTAGGGTATGCAGGGTTGATTGATCTTAGTAGGATAATAGGTCAGCACAACATCGTGGGCCGAAGGGCCTGTACTGTGCTGTACTGTTCTACGTTCTATGTAATTAGAAAAGGCAGGCAAGAGCAAGGCAGTGAACAAAGTAACTGAAAAATTAAACTGCATTTACTTCAATGCAAGGGGTCTTACAGGTAAGGAGGATGGATGCAGGGCATGTATCAGAACATGGGATTGGGATATCATAGCTATTACAGAAACTTGGCCAAGGGGAGGACAGGACTGACAACTCAATATTCCAGGGTTTAGATGTTACAGCGAAGGATAGGAAGGGAGGCAACAGAGGAGGGGGAGTGGCGTTTTGTGATAAAGGGAAACATTACTGCTGAAATTGGAAAAGATATCTGAGCGATTATTTAGTGAAAATGTATGGGTTGAAATTGGAAATAAGAAAGGGATGATCACCTTACTGGGATTCTACTATAGGCCCCCGATAGTCAGAGGGAAACTGAAGAGCAAATATGCAGAGAGATCTCAGATATCTGTAAGAATAATAGTGTTGTAATGGGGGCAATTTAATTTTCCAAACATTGACTGGGACTGCCATAGTGTTAAAGGTTTGGGTGGTGAAGAATTTGTTAAATGTGTTCAAGTAAATTTTCTCTATCAATATGTAAATGTTCCTACTAGAGAAGGAGCAAAACCTGACCTTCCCTCAGCCAATAAGACAGGGCAAGTGACTGAAGTGTTATAGGGGAACACGTTGGGGCTTGTGATCATAAAGCTATTAGTTTTAAAATAGTTATGGAAAAGGATAAGTCATCCATAAAAATTAAAAATTTTAAATGGAGTATGGCAAATTTTACTGGTATGAAACAAGAACTTTCAAAAATTGATTGGAGTAGACTGTTCGTGGGTAAAGGGACGTCTGACAAGTGAGAGGCCTTCAGAAGTGTGATAATGAGAGTTCCAATGCGTTATGTTCCTGTTTGAGTGAAAGGGAGGGCTGGTAGGATCAGGGAACAATGGATGAATAAAGATATTGAGGTTCTAGTCAAGAATAAAAAAAAAATGTTAGATATAGACAACTGGGATCAAATAAATCTCTTGAAGAGTATAAAAAGTGTAGGGGCATTCTTAAGAGTGAAATCACAAAAGCAAAGAGTAGATAAGAGTTGACCTTCAAAGGTAAGGTTACAGATAACCCAAAGTGATTCTACAAATACATAAGGAACAAGAGAGCAACTAAAGAGAGAATAGAGCCCCTTAAAGATCAATTAGGTCATCTTTGTGTTGAATCTCAGGACACAAGAGAGATATTAAATCAATACTTTACATCAGTTTTTACTGCTGAGAAAGAAATGGAGGCTATAGAGCTCAGGGAAATAAATATTGATGTTCTGAAAAAAGTTCACATTACAGAAGAGGAAGTGCTGGATGTTTCAGAAAACGTAAAGGTGAATAAATCTCCAGGATTTGATCAAGTGTATCCCAGGATGTTGTGGGAAGTTAGGGATGAAATTGTGGGGCTCCTAGCAGAAATATTTGTATCTTCTATGAATGTGTGTGAGGTGCCAGAGGGTGGCTAATGTTGTGCCTTTACTTAAGAAAGGCTGTAAAGAGAAACCTGGGAACTACAGTTATGGAGAGGAGGATGAATCCCTCTGATAATTAGAACCGAAACATCCAGAGAAGCTCGCCTCACCTTGTAATCTGTTAAAGGAAGTGTGAAAAGTGGCATAACCTGCCTTTCAATCCCAATCTGCTATAAAGGAGTGGTTAAATGAGAAGAATCCCTGATACTCACTTTATAAGCAATAAATAACAATTTATTTATTTAATTCCAACAGTGAATGAATTAACAGAACTACTAACAAACTGAGCAATTCCCCCTTAACTACTAACTAATTCCGAATAAAACCAAATTCTAATTGTATGCTGTTCCAATAAATATAAGTCCCACTTATATAAATCAAAGTAATAAGAAAAATAAATTAAAACTTAGACCCTCAAAAGTACAGTCAGGATGCTTCTTTCAGAATGCTCTACACCTTCCCTGCTGATCCTCAGCCAAGAATACCTTTCTCCATTGAATTATGGTGTCCAAAACACCTCTTGCTGTCAAATTCTGATGTCAGAAATATTAGCTAAGAAAGCCATGGTACCTTTTAGATGCTGCTTAGTCAGAGAGCCTAAAGATTTTTGTGATAGCCAGAGTTTTACTCTTCCAATGGCAGTTCACTCTCTCAATAATTTTCAAAAACCCACTTCTTATATATCCTTGATGACCTGTCAATTTTCTTATAATAGGATTGGCCCTAGGTTGTCAACACCAGCAGATTTAAATTCAACTGGTTTTCAGCCTCTCAGGGCGTAGTTTAAATTAATTGACTAATATTCAGGCTGGTTGCCTTAAAATGAAACCATGCCTAAGTTTCCAACCAAATAGCCAATTGATATATATGTTTCAATTTCAGGACTGTCCGTACATCTGCAGCTGATTGTAGACATTTTTGTCTAAATTTCCAAGCTGAGACGAGCACATCACCTCTTAAAGGGACTACACACTCCTATCATTTTACAAACAAATTCTAACTTCCTGCCTTCCAATTCACAAGTGCTCTACACAACTTCGCAACACTATTGGCCTGTCAGTCTGACATCAGTAGTGGATAAGTTTTTGGAGGTGATTCTGAAAAACAGGATTTATATGCATTTGGAGAGGCAAGGGCTGACTAGAAATCGTCAGCATGGTTTTATGCAAGTGAAATTATGTCTCACAAACTTGTTTGAGTATTTTAAGGAAGTAACGAAAATTATTAATGCGAGCAGAGTGGTAGACATTGTTTACATGGACTTCAGTAAGGCCCTTGACAAGTTTCTGCATGGCAGACTAATTAGTAAAGTTAGATCACATGGGATTCAAGGTGAGCTTTGCCAAGTGGATACAAAATTGACTTAACTGTAAGAGATAGAGGATGGTGGTGGAGGGTTGTTTTTTGGACCGGAGGCCTGTGACCAGTGGTGTTCCACAGGGATTGGTGCTGATTCCACTTTTGTTTGTCATTTAAATAAATGATCTGGATGAGAATATAGGAGGCATGTTGAGTAAGTTTGCAAATGTACTAACACCAAAGTTGATGGTATAGTGGACAGTGAAGAAAGTTATGTAAGCTTACAAAGAGATTTTAATCAATTGGGTCAATAGGCTAAGGAGTGACAGACGGAGTTTAATTTGGATATATGCGAGGTATTGCATTTTGCTAAACCAAAGAAGGGCAGGACTTGTAGGGCCCTGGGTAGTGTTGTAGAACAGAAAGACCTACTGGTTCAGGTGCATAATTCTTTCAAGTTTGTGTCATGGATAGACAGGACGATTAAGAAGGCGTTTAGCATGTTGCCTTCATTGTTCAGGTCTTTGAGTACGTCATGTTGAGGTTGTACAGGACGTTGGAGAGGCTTCTTCTGGAGCACTGTGTGCAGTTCTGGTCGCCCTGTTATAGGAAGGATATTATTAAACTGGAGAGGATTGCAAAAAGATTTACCAGGATGTTGCCAGATGTGGAGGGTTTGAGGTATAAAAATAGGTTGGATAGCCTGGGGCTTTTATCACTCGAGCACAGGAGGTTGAAAGGTGACATTATAGAGGTTTATTAAATCATGAGATGCATAACGTGAATAGCAAAGGTCTTTTCCCTAGGGTAGGCGAGTTCTAAACTAGAGGACACTTTTTAAGGTGAGAGGACAAAGATTTAAAAAGGATACAAGGGGCAACTTTTTTACACAGAGAGTGGTTTCTGTGTGGAATGAACGTCCTGTGGAAGTGGTAATTGCAGGTACAGTTACATTTAAAAAACTTTTTGGATAAGTACATGAATAGGCAAGGTTTGGAGGGATATGGGTCAAGTGTAGGCAGGTGGGACTAGTTTAGTTTGGGATTGTGGTCAGCATGGACTGGTTGGACTGAAGGGTCTGTTTCCGTGTTGTATAACTCTATAAGCAATAGATTTTTTTGCCCTTTAATTGATGGAAAACCTGACTTTGGAAAATACTACCGGGCACATGTTAATGGTTGCCAAACAACCCATTCTGTTCATGGTTTCTGTTTCAAATGCCGAAGGGGTCAGATGGAAGACACCTTGAAAGTTGCGAATCTCTCTCTCTCTCCACCTCTTGCTTAAAGTAATTGGGAATCTGATAAAGTTTCCAACTTGCAGTTTTTTTATAAACCATGTAAGTGTTTTCCTTAGATTTGTCACAATCCAAACCTTGTTTGACAGAAAAAAACAGAAACTGCTGGAGAAACTCAGCATATCAGGCAGCATCTGTAGAGACAAAGCAGAGTTAACCTTCTTGAGTTCTGAGATTTTTCCAGCAACTTTTGTTTTTTGTTTCTGATTTCCAGCATCCGCAATTCCTAAGTTTCCTTGTTTGGGAGAACTTTGATTGACTCATCATAAGGATGCAGCACAGACCATTTGGCTCCTCAAGCCTGTTCCACCATTCAATGAAAGCAGGGCTTGTCTGTGGCCTAACTTTGGTGCACATCCCTTAATATCTTTGCTCAAAAAAATTACCTCTCAGATTTAAAACTAACAACCAGGCCAACGTTCACTGCTGTTGGTGGAAGACAGCTCCAAACTTCTCCCACCCTTTGTTTGTGGAATGCTTCCTAATATCTCCCCTGAACAGTCTGGCCCTAATTCTCAGACTATGCCCCTAGTTCTAGAATTCCCAATCAGTGCAAATAATTTATCTTTATCTACCCTGTCTTTTCCTATTAATATCTTGAAGACTTTGATCAGATCATCCCTTAAACTTCTAAATTCTACAGAAAACAGGCCTAATTTGTATAGTCTCTCATAGCTTAACCTCTAAAGTCCAGGTATCATTCTTGTAACCGTACATTGTACTCCCTCCAAGGCCAATCTATCCTTCCTAAGGTGTAGTGCCCAGGCCCACCCGCAGTACACCCGGTGGGGCCTAACCTGGGTTTTGTACAGCTGCTGCATAACCTCTGCACCCTTATACTCCAGTCCCCTAGATGTAAAGGCCATCATTCCCTTAGCTTCATTGAATAGTTTCTGCACCATTTTGTGACATTTTAAAGGTCTGTGCACCCTGAACCCCCAAGTCTCTTTAGACATCCACTGTTTTTAACTTCATACCATCTGGAATATCTCCCAATCAATCCTTTTCCAGTCCAAACATGGATAACCCCACACTTGCTTACATTTTCACTGTCATTAATTTGATTTCATCATGAAGAAAGCCAGTGGACTATGATAATTCATCAATTTCTAACTTTCATCATTTTTTCCATATTATTAGCTAATAAGAATATTTATCTTTCACTGTTTTTTAAGTGTCTCTGCAGAATCTTTGTTGCCTTTTGTATTACCCAAGTTTGTCCATTTTGGGACTAAAAAGGAAAGGGTTCTAATGCCAGATAACAGTTTAGATGTTAATCAGTTATGCCACTTCTTTTAAGAATAAGATTTCAGTTTTTAATAGACAAATTATCTTAAGGTCATTAAAGAAGCCTGGTGAAAGTCTCTTTTATTCTGGGAAGCAGCAATAAGGGAAATAGTTGGCCACATTGAAGATTGAGATAAAACATTAACAGTATTGTCTTACTGCTGTCTCACTGTAGTGTCTCTCAGTTCTGCCTCATTGCTCTGTTTCACTGTAATGTTTCATTGCTGTGCCTTACTGTAGTATCATACTGTAATGTCTCACTGTTTAGCCTCAGTCTAACATCTCATTTGAGTGTCTCACTGCTCTGTCTCATTGTGAAATCTCACATTGTGTCACACTGCTGTCTCACTGCTCTGCCTCCCTGCAATCTTTCACTGCTCTGTCTCATAGAATCCCTCCAAACAGCATTCCACCCAGACCCACCCACATTCTGACACCATAACCCCTGTATGCCTCTCTTTATAACCCAAGGATCCTATAAACCTTCTTAACAATGTTTCAACTTGCCTGGCCACCTTCAAAGAATTATGTACATGTACATGAATCCCGAGATCCCTCTGCTCCTGTAGTCCCCTCAAAATTGTAGCATTGAACCTGTATTGTCTCTCCCTGTTTCTTCTGTCAAAATGCATTTCCCTGCTTTGAATTTCACCCGCCAGGTGTCTGCCTAATTGGCCAATTTGTTAATGTCCCTCTGAGGTCACTCAGCATCATCCCCACTCTTCACTATTCTCCCAACATTAGTATCATCTACAAATTTAGAGGTTTTGCCTTCAACACCCATTTCCAAATTGTTTATAAGAATCAGAAAAATAAAGGGTCCCAACACCGATCCCTGGGGAACACGAATTTCAACTCATCTCCAGTCAGAGAAATGCCCAGCTACGCCCATCCTCTGTTTCCTATTCTACAGCCGACGTCTAATCCATGTTACCAAGGACCCATCAATCCCACAAACATTTCTAATTTGCTAACCTACCTGCCATACTACACCATATCAAATACTTTCTGAAAGTCCAAACATACAACTCCACAGCATGTCAGCTTTCTTGCTCCTCTGATGCTGCTTGGCCTGCTTTGTTCACGCAGCTATCGCAGATTCTCCAGCATCAGCAGTTCCTACTATCTCTACCCTCATCCACTGCCCGTGTCACCTCGCCAAAGAACTCAATTACATTTGTAACACATGACCTGCCCTTGACAAAGCTATGCTGACTGTCTAATCTTAATTTTTTTTTCCCAGTGATAATCCCATATTGTGGCCTCCATCAGTTTTCCCATTATTGATGATAAGCTGATGGGTTTGTAGTTTCCTGGGTTATCCTTTGTCCCTTTCTTAAACAACGGCATCACATTTGCAATCCTCTAGTCCCCTGGGACTACTCCTGTCTTCAGAGAGGCCTGGAAAATTTCTATCATAGGCTCCGCAATTTTTTCCCATACCTCTCTCAGCAATCTAGGATGCATCCCGTCTGGGCCTGGTGACTTTTCTACCTGGAGTGCTACCAGCTGTTTTAGCCCCCTGCTTTTTTTACCAATCACCATTTTGCTCAGTTGCTCAACACCCATGTTTTCAACTTGGCCATCACTACCATTTTCTGATTTGGTAAAAACAGAAGCAAAGTAGTCTGCCAGTCTCTTTGAAAACAACAAATGCTGGAGATCACATTGGGTCAGGCAGCATCCAATGGAGAGAGAGCCAGCTAACGTTTCAGATCTAGATGACTCTTCATCAGAGCTGAAGTGAAGTGTAGTGGGAGACAACATTTATGCTGCAGTCAGTGGGGGGGGGTGGCATGGCGCGCTGGGGGGAGAAAAGATGTTGGTAGTTCAAACTAAGTGATCAGAATGTGAGAAAGGCAGTACAATTGTGCGTCTAACTGCTAGACTTGAAAGAGCAGATAGTCCCACTGGGGTCAGGAGAGGGGAGAGAGGACATGGTGATAGAGAATGTAACAAATAAAGCTAAAAGAAAGGAAAGGAATGGGAACTGGCTCACCGTTTGAAGGTGTTGAACTCTATTAAGTCCAGAAGGTTGTAAAGTGCCTCGTCTGAAGATGAGATGTTGTTCCTCTAGTTTGCGTTGTGATTAACTGGAGCACTGCAGCATGCCGAGCGGACATGCGAGGTGGATGAGATGTTAAAATGACCGGCTACGGGAATGTTGGGATCATGCTTGCGGACAGACTGGAGGTGTTCTGCAAAGTGATCACCCAGTCTGCATTTGGTTTCTCCAGTATAGAGTAGGCTGCGTTGGGTACATCAAATACAATATACAAGATTGGAGGAGGTACTGGTGAAATGGTGCTTCACCTGGGAGGACTGCTTAGAACCTTGGATGGTGATCAGGGAGGAAGTGAAGAGGCATGTGTTACACCTTCTATGGTTACATGGGAAGGTGCCATTCTCACATTCCGACCACTTAATCTACGCTATCAGCAGCTTTTCTCCCCCAGCACTCCAACTACACCCCCCCCACTGCAAAACTATTTAATAAATGCTGTCCCCTCCACGTTTCACATCAGGATCTAATGAAGAGTCATCTAGATTTGAAATGTTAGCTTGCTTTCTCTCCATGCTGCCTGACCCGCTGTGATCTCCAGTAATTTTTGTTTTCAGTAAAGATTCCAGCATCTGCAGTAATTTGCTTTTGCCATAGCTTTTGCTTCAGTGAGCAGCTTACCCTGCTTGTTCCTTATGGGTCCCACTCTATCCCTCATTAATCATTTACTATTAATATGTTTGAAGAACATTTTACAATTTGCTTTAGCACAGCCTGCCATTCTTTCCTCAAGCCTCCTCTCAGCCTTCCTTGTTTTAGCCTTAGCCTCTCCTGCATTTGTGACACTCTTCCTGATTTCTATTGCTATCATTATTCCATGTATGCATCTTTTCCTTCCTTATTTTCTCATTAATACTCTTGGACCAGCTTTAGATACCTGGGTTATAGCTTGCACTCTATTCATCTCTCTTGAAATTCTCCCATTTTTTCATCCACTGTTTTATCTATGAAAATCCACTTCCAATCAACCTGTTCCAATTCAATTCTTAAACCCATAAAATCTACCTTTTCCAGAGTGGAATCTTTATCATTGACTGACTTTCTCCTTTCCCAACATAACATTGAACCTTATTCTGATCGCTAGTTCCCAAATGCTCCCCCATTCTGACTTTCTCCTTTCGGCCTACCGGATTTCCTACAACCAGATCCAGAACGGCTCTCTCCCTGGTAAGACTGGAAATGTACTGATCTAGAAAGTTCTCCTTTTCCATGTCAAAAACTTTACCTTTTTCCCTGTCCACCCTAGGGTCAGTGAAATCACCAACTATCACAACCCTACTTGTCCTGCAGATTTCTGCCTATAAATGCTCTATTCTACTTCCTTCTGACTATTTGGAGGTCTACAATAAATACCCAACAAGCTCACTGCTCCCCTTCCTGTTTCTCACCACTGACCATGTAAACTCTAATTCAGGAACTGTGTCTCTTTCAATAGCCATGATACTATCTTTGACCAAGGCTCCTCCACCTTCTCCCCTTTTATCCACCCTGTGTAGATGGATCTTGTAGAATATGATTCCCTGATTGGTGCTGTTAATCTGGTCCAATCAGGGACGTCTGGCTGACAGATAAAAAGGGGAAGGTCAGAGGTAGTGACACTCTGATACTTGACTCTGAATGAGGTGACACTAAAGTCAAGGTCTGTTCTTGTGCTGATAAAGGGTGATTTGGTGATGGGATGCCTGCTTCTGTGGAGTTATTTCAGTGGTGATGAGAATAAAGCACACTCCTGAAGAAGTGAGTGGTCAAGGACAGCATACAGGGGCAATGGACAGGATCATTACAGAGTGGGTGTGGGCAGCAGACAAAGGTATCAGAAAGCAAACAGGACAGTACGCAGGGGCAGAGTGTGGACCAAGGCAGACAATTGACAGAAGCATCAGAGAGTGGATGGGACAGTGGAAAGGAGTGTGGACTGATGGCAGTTTACAGGAACAGGCACATTAGAGAGTGAACTGGGGACAGGGCATCAAAGACTGTGCCAGGGAATCTGAGAATAGTCACAGGCATGTGTGGACAGGGGCAGTGAACAGAATTAGTGTGAAATAGGTGGTGCAGCTGACAGTGAAGATGATTATCTCAAGTACACCAGGACCTTGATGAGATGGGCCAATGAGTGGCAAATGTAGTTTTATTTAGATAAATGTGAGGTGTTGCATTTTGGAAAGGCAAGCTAGAGCATAACTTATAGTTAATGGGGAGTGTTGTGGAACACGGAGGCCTAGGGGGTGCGGGTGTAAAGTCTGTTGCAGATAGACAGCTTGGTGAAGAAGGTGTTTAGCACACTTGCCTTCACAAGTCAGAACACTGAGTTTAAGAGTTGGGACATCATGCTGCAGCTATACAGGATGTTGGTAAGGCCACATTTAAAATGCTGTGTACAATTCTGGTTACCCTTCTGTAGGATGGATGTTGTTAAACTTAAGAGGGTGCAGGGAGAAGCTGAATAGTTTTTTCTGGCTGGAATGTCAGAGGCTGAAGGGTGACCTTATAAGAGTTTATAAAATCATGAGGGATATGGATAGGGTGAATAGCCAGGGTCGTCTTCCTAGGGTAGAGGAGTCCAAAACTAGAGAGGCATAGGTTTAATGTGAAAAGGGAAAAATTTAAAAAGGACCTGAGGGATAACTTATTCACACAGAGGGTGGTGCGTGCATGGAATGAGCTGTCAGAGGAAGTGATGGAGGCTGGTACAATTACAACATTTAAAAGGCATCTGGATGAGTACATGAATAGGAAGGGTTTAGAGGGATATGGGCCAAATGCTGGCAAATGGGACTAGGTCAGATTAGGGTATCTGGTCAGTGTGGACACGTTAGTCCAAAGGTCTGATTCCATGCTGTATGATTCGATAATTGAGGGTAGTGAATAGGGCATCAAAGAACAGACAGGGGTATTAAACAGTGGACAGTGGCATCAGAAAGTGGTTGGGGCAGAGGAACAGAGTGGATAACAGCATTAGAATATAGACAGCAACAGTAAATGGGGCATTAGAGTGATCGAATGAGCTTTATTGTCACGTACTCGAATGAGTACAATGAAAAGTGTGTGAGTCACTGCTCGTAGTGCCATCTTAGTACAGGGTCCTCAGGTACAGCTTCTTTAGTTACAGATCTTAGAAAAACAGAAGTAAAAATTCCAACACTGCAAATTTTAGCAATAACTTATACAATGGGAAAGAACAGTTCAGTACAATGGGCTTCCACCCCAGTCCATACTGGCACCTAGTGTCCCATCTGCACTGGGCCTTGACTCCAGACCACATCGGCCTTCACCTCACGGATTGCGAGGCCAGTGGATCGCTCTGGAATCACCTCGTCCGAGTTGAGTCCACAGTGGGCCGAGTAGACTTCATGCCGGCCCAAGACACTGCCATGCTGGGCAGGGACACCTCAACACCAGGCCGAAAGGATGGGGCCTTGTTAGGTCTGTGTGGAGGCCAGGAGATCTGAAGATGCAAGATCCACGGCCGCAAACTCAGAGGCCAGGGTTTCCAAGGTCAGCTGCTGTGAATTCGTAGGTCAGAGGTTCAGAGATCAAGGGCCACAAGGCACCAAGACGAGGGGGTCGGTGGCAGAGAGTTCTGACGCCAGGAGGTCAACAAAAGAGGAGAAAAAAAAAGACAAGAGAAACAGGAAAGGGTAAAAAAGAAAAGTAATGGACAGAGTGGACAAGCTCCGCCTTATGTCCTATTGTAGCACCACCTTCGAAACATATGGACAGAGATACCAGAGAATGTGCATCCTTAGCAGTATGTTTCCATACAGGTTCGCGTTCTGATTATAAATAAAGCAAATTCATTGCTGGATTTCTTTATTATTTGTTCATGGGATATGAGTGAGTGTTACTGGGAAAACCATCATTTATTGGTCATCCCCATTGTGCAGTCAGCCACATGGCTGTGGGTCACATGTAGATATCCTTCCTTAGATGACATTAGTGAACCAGATGGGGTTTTACAATAGACAGTGGTGACATGGTCAGCATTAGACTAGCTTTTTATTCTAGATTTTTATTAAAAATACAAATTTCTGCAATGGTACAATTCAATGTGATCATAGCTGATCTATTTCAACACCATACTCCCATACACTTCAATTCAGAAGCACATTGTGTCAAAATTTCTTCAACACTTGGCATGGAGTGGTGAGATCTCTTCAAGGCCTTATGGCAGTCCTTTACACAGATGCGCACACTTGGCTTTCCAGGGTTTTTTTCCTCCCTCCCCCCATTGTTACTTGATTACTCCCTTCCTTCCCAGCTCCTCTACCTTGTATTTCAGATTGGACTTGAGGCCAAATGCAAATTGCCTAGCAGATGCTTAGTTGGTCTCACAGTCTGTTCAACTTCAAGATGGTATTCACCAGGATATTCAGCAAAATGTGTAAAATCATTTTGTAATCTTAGTCATGGAGTCAGAGTTTTACAGCACAAAGAGGCTCTCCAGACCACTGGGTCACTCTGGTCAACAAACACCCATCTATTCTAATTCTATTTTCTGGCACTGGGCCTGTCGCCCTGTACGTTTTTGCATTTCATGTGCTCATCTACATTGTTGTTAAATAGCTTGAGGGTTCCTGCCTCTACCACCCTTTCAGAGAGAGTTCCAGATACCCACAACTCTGTGACCTCTCTGCTAAGGAGAAATGTTTCTCCCCATCTGCCCTTTATTCCTCATAGTTCTGTACACCTTCCTCAGCTTTCTCTGCGCTAAGAAAAATAAACTCAGCCTATCCAGTTGAATCACTCCATCCCAGGGAACATCCTGGTGAATCTCCTCTGTACCCTCTCCAGCGTAATTACATCCTTCCTATAGTGCAGCAACCAGACTGCACTGAGTACTCCAGCTGTGGCATAACTAACGTTACGTTCTAGGATCAGTTCAGCAGTCTGCAAAACACTACAAATCTTTAGGCACATTTAGGGCTACCAACCTGAGCTTTCAAACCACTTCCACTGAGATGAATGAATTCTGCTTAACATTCACTGCCTGAAAGTGTGAAATTTCATTCGCCCACAAAGGTCAGGACGAGAATAGAGAGTGAAGGAGGGAGAGATAGATACAGGGCTAAAAAGAATGGGTGGAGTAGACTGTGCATGCAATTACCCAATACTGTTCACAATCATGTTTCGACAAGAATAGGAAATTGGGGCAGAGAAAGGTCAAGGCCTAGTGAATGAGCAGGTGTAGTTCATCAGTGAAATGATGAAGGGAGTCATCAAGAATCTGGAAAAATGTGAGGTCTAATCCAGATGGAAAATATACAGAAAATGGCAGAACCCTTAACAGTACTAATAAGCAGAGGGATCTGGGTGCACAGGTACATAGGTCACTGAAGGTGGCAACGCAGGTGGAGAAGGTGGTCAACAAGGTATAAATTGGCTGGTAATGTTGCAGCTTTATAGAAGTGGCATTTATTCAACAAGAATCAGGCCTCATTACAGCCTTGGTTCAAACATGGACAAAAGAGCTGAATTCCGGAGGGGAAGTAAGAGTGACAGCCCTTGACATCAATTCCACATTCCACCAAGTGTGGCATCAAGAAGCCCTAGCAAAGCTGGAATCAATGGATATTAGGTGGTTGGAGTCATACGTGGCACATAGGAAGATGGTGGTTTTTGGAGGTCAGTCATCTCAGCTCCAGGAGATCTCGGCAGGAGTTCCTCAGGGTAGTGTCGTAGTCCCAACCATCTTCAGCTGCTTCATCAATGACCATCCCTCCATCATAAGGTCAGAAGTGGGGATGTTCACTGATGATTAAATAACGTTCAGCACCATTTGTGACTCCTCAGATACTGAAGCAGCTCATGTTCAAATGGACCAACGCCTGGACAATATCCAGACTTGGGTTGACAAGTAGCAAGTAACATTTATATCACACAAATACCAGGCTATCACCATGTCAAATGAGAAAGAATCCAACTTTTACCTGGTTGGGAGTGGGAGGGGGAATGGGGAGGACTGAAAGTGCCAAACTGACATTTACCGGTGGAAGGCAGTGAGTGTGGGATGTGGAATCTGGATGTCAGTTGATGTTTGTAACTGATCTGAGAACCCTGTCTGATAAGCTCAGCATGGGCCTGCATCATGTTCCTGAACATGGACAACCCTGCTGCCAGACCCCCTACCAATACTTCCTTCCCTCCTCTCCTGGGATTCCGAGGTTCCCACTGGGAGCAGCCACACCCTGGTGGACTTAATGAATTCGACAGACTCAGATTTGCATGATCATCAGATTTAATAAAACTGGAATCGCAAATTCTAAAGCCCTGCCTCAATTGATTATTTCTGCAAACAGAAACGACACTCAGTGATCTATTGCTATGTAATCAGTATAGCAACATTCATACAGCAATAGTGACCAATCACACACATGCATAAGTGACCTACAAGCTGTCCAATCATGTGCTTTCAAAGGAAGATCACCCTGTAATAGTGTCCCTGATGGTCTCACATGGAAACTCCATCCAGTCAGAATGATCACAAAAACACCATTCAAATCCAGAGACTTTGTCCCACTCTTCCCCCAGTCAGACACACACACTCTTCACTCCCAGACACACACACATTCTCTAACACCCCCAATACAGACACACATACAAACTCCTGCACACCAACACCCACATTAAGCCTTACACACCGACACACACTGATCATGAGCGATGGCCTCATTTCCCTGTGAGCTTCAGGACTTGTTGCACCATCTCGCCAATCCCATCGAAGATATGATGCAGTTTCGTTTCACACATAAAGGCAGGAGTGGTCACAACCCGATTCTGATGATCCACATGGGCAGAGTGAGAAGAACATGTTAAAGAAACCAACTGAGCAGGCATAGGGACAGCACCCAGTCCACCCCATCCCACAGCGTGCAGAACCACTGTCCAAGCACACAGTCTTACCCGGCCCCTCAGTGCCCAGCCACACCCAACTCCGAGCACCCAGTCCTCCCAGGCCAGACTCCTTGTCTGCCTACAACGTGTTTCTTCCTGACCAGTCCGTGAGCATGTGGAAGCTGCAGTGAAGGATATGTTGACGTCATGAACTGCATGCTTGCCTCCCATTGCATTAATAGCTGCTGCTGTTCCAGCATATGGCCATTTCCCACCTTCCTCATCTTCATGACCAACAGTGACCTCTACTCCAGGTAGGACTTTAGCAGCCAGCACAGGAGCGATGCAACACAACCTGGAATATCAGAGGGAGAAACAGCAGCTCCATCACGACTGGAGCAAAAACAGACTTTGCTGGAAATGCTCAGCAGGTCTGGCAGCATCTGAGAAGAAAAAATTAGCGTTACCGTTTCGGGTCTGGTCACCCTTCCTCAATTGACTGGACCCGAAACATTAACTCTGACTTTTTTTTCTTCTCAGATGCTGCCAGACCTGCAAAGCACTTCCAGCAACTCCTGTTTTGTTTCTGATTTACAGCATCCACAGTTTCCATCGCGACTGGAGCAGGGCACTCATGCCCATCTTTAACCTGCGTTAGACTGGAACAAATATTAAACCCATCCCACTGCATTCAAATGACAATGTTAAACTCAATATCTGATTCTGTTTCAGGGTCACCAAGCGTATTTCAAACAGCCAACTGATGTTAATCCAGCTCCCTCACACTGTCACTCAGGAATCCCTCTCCTTCCCACCACCTTGTTACTGATTATCTCGACTGTTGCTCATCCAGCACTCTCCCAGTCACACATTAACCCTGTGCTGTAACTGTTCCCATTACTAACCACTGTGATCTTACCCAATAGGCTTGCGTGCCTTGTGGAACTCATTAAGGACACGTTCAATATCAGGGATGACTTTGCAGTCCTTCCCATCCTTGGCAAAGGTTGAGCTGCGGGGGGGGCAACAGAAACAGGTCATTCTCACTGCTGCAATCAGCATGTACTACACATCATAACTACCAGAATGGAAGCAGCTATACTTAAAAATCACAAGAGTGACAGTGTGGCGCTCCCTCAGCACTGACCCTCCCACAGCGTGGCGCTCCCTCAGCGCTGACCCTCCCTCAGTACCGACCCTCCGACAGTGCGGCAGACCCATTATTTTCATTCACATTAGTTTTCTTTTTAATCAGCAATGCCACCTCACTTTCCTTTTTCTCTGTCCTTTCTAAAACTGAAAACCTCTGAATATTCATTTCCCATGCCTGGTCATCCTGCAGCCATGTACCTGTCGTTCCAACAAATCCTACCCATTTACATCTATTTCCTTATCATGTCCTTCTAAGTAGGTTCTATCACTCAAGCTGATTGTTTTAGACTTCGCATTTGTGCACAAAGTTACTGATGTCAATGACCAGTTTGTGTCTCCCGCCTTTCCCCGACCACAGACCTCACAAAACCCATTGCAAGCAGCTATCGCCAGCCCCAGCACGTGCCTGTCATCTGCTGATTCATTAACAAGCCACTCAGACTGTCAGACTCACAGATTCTTGGCTGCACCAAAACCTCCAGGGAAGATAACAGCATCATGGTCCTGGGCATTCAGCTGGGCAAGGTCCATGATTTTACCACGAGCAATCCGGGCTGATTCGGCCAGAACATTCCTGAGAGAGAGGAGGAGTCTGAACAGATTACAAAAAAAATCTCCACATAAAGGTGAGACAGAGAGTGGAGCAACAACTGGAAACAGGCAGAGAGCATTCAGGTAAGATGGGAAAAAGAGGTCATGGGAAAGGCAGGTGATGGCAGACAGCGAAGGAGGATGGGTGTTAGGGAAGCAAGGATTACTAAGGGGGAGAAAGAGAAAACACAACGAATCTAACACAGCCTGTTCTGTGATTGGTACCTCAGCACACTGTGGTAGAAAACTATCATTCATTTCCAGGTACTGATGCCCTGCAACGTTGATGTCAGTTTGGTTTACAGTCTACACATTGATCAAAATTCCCCCATGACTACAACATGACCCTTGTTACCTGCAACTTTAATTTCTTCATTTAGTCTGTGCCCTACATTACTGCTAGTGCTTGGCCTAGTTTAAGCTTAAATGACAGAATCATGGAATCCCAACAGTGTGGAAGCAGGTCATTCAAAGAGCATCCCATCCAGATCCAGCCCCCCTATCCTAACCCTGCATTTACTATGGCTAATCCACCTAACATGCACATCCCTGGACACCACAGGCAATTTAGCATAGCAAAACCACCTGCACATCAGACTGTGGGAACAAACCGGAGCACCCGGAGGAAACCCACGCCGACACGGGGAAAATGTGCAAACTCCACACAGACAGTTACCCGAGGCTGGAATCGAACCTGGGTTACTAGCACTGTGAGGCAGAAGTGCTAACCAAGGAGCCACCGTGCTGCCCCCCACTATGGAAGACAGTTCAGCCACTCAATGTCCATCGTGTACACGTGGTAAGACATGGATACTTCACATGAGCTAGACAAGCACATATGCAGCAAGTGTCACTGCCTGCAGAAATCTGAGCTTCTGGTTTTGGAGCTTAAGTGGTGGCTGCAGTCACACTGTGGTGCAGCTGTGAGGCAGAGGACTACGTCAATAGCAGATTTAGAGTAAGGGGTGTGCAGGTATTTAAACAATGGGTAACAGTCAGGTGGTGTAGCAGGTCCCCAAGTTGATTGTTTCCTATTGTGGATGCTGGTGACAGCAATGGATTTTTAGAGCAGTAAAGCAAGCAGTAGGCCCATAGCCAGCTGTAGAAGGGAAGAATGGAACAGGAGCACTGGTAGGGGGACACACTGATAACAGAAACAGACGGGCATTTCTACAGCCACAGATGTGACTCCAGGCATGGTAAATGATACGTTGCATCCCAATACCAGGGTTAAGGACGTCACAGATCAGCAGTAGGACATTCTTCCAGGGGACTTCAACAGAAAGAGGTTATGTTCCACATTGGTACCAACATCATTAGTAGGAAGAGGGATATGGTACTGCAGTCAGAAATTAGGGAGCTGGGTATAAAATTATCAAGCAGGACCTCAAATCTACAGATTACTTTCAACAGAGAAACTGTTCCCACTCAAAAAAGGATAGAGAGCAAAAGGAAACAAGAAGGTTTACACAAACCCAAAACGCTGACTTTTCTGCTCTTCTGATGCTGCTTCACAGACTATAACCTGGTGTTGTGAGATTTTTGACCTTGTCCACCCCAGTCCAATACTGGCACCTCCACATTCTTGCTTTTCAAAGTGGATACTAATTTTCTCTCACAGAATTTTCTCAAATAGTTTCCCGACCACAGACGTGAGACTCAACAGTCTGTAATTTCCTGGTTCGTCTCTACCACCCTTCTTAAAAATTAGAACATTAGCCATCCTCCAGTCTTCTGGCACATCTCTTGTAGCCAGAGAGTAATTAAAAATTTGTGTCAGAGCTGCTTCAATTTCCTGCCTCCCCTCCCACAGAGCCTGGGATGCAATTCATTTGGGCCAGGGTATTTTTCCATTTTTAATCCAGACAGAACTTCTAATACCTCCCCATTTCCTATGTCAAACTGTGCAAATCCCTTTTCCTGAATTCTGTACCTATGTTCTCCTTTTCCAGAGTGAAGACTAAAGAGAAGTATTCATTTAACACCCTTCCAATATCCTGTGGTTCCACATACAGTTTACCCCCTTGGTCCCTAATGGGCCTACCCTTTCCCTGGCTGACCTTTTCCCTTTAAAGTATCTGTAAAATATCTCAGAATTCTCCCTAATCTTGTTCTCAAGTTCTTTCTTATGCCTCGTTATAACTCTTCTAATTGCTTTTTTAAATGCCCTCTTGCTCTTCCCGTATTCCTCTATGGCCATAGCTGAATTGCTAAAAGCCTTTCTCTTCTTCCTCGTCCAGTCCTGAATTGTCCTAGACATCCAAGGGTCCCTCAACTTACTGCTGCTAGATTTCCTCCCTCCTCTTGCCGTTTTAATCTGTGACCCTCCTCTGTTATATTTCCATGACCATCCTGGACCCTCTCCTGTTTATAGAATAGAATGGAAAATAGAATAAGCTTTATTGTCGTTTGTACTCCAGTAAGAAAATACAATGTTGTTACGCAAAAGAGGATTGAAAGGAAAGCATAAGCGGCACTTACATTATCTGAGAATGTGTTAGGAATGAGGTAGTTATAACATTGTGAAAGGGATCTAAATTACAGTCCGGTGAAGAGTTCCAAACAGCAGCAGTTCAGCACGTGGCACCAGGCCAAGTCCAACAATTTGTCCCGCATCACTCCAGCCTCCAGACTGCTCTTCACCGGCACTTTGCAGCAACAAGGTAAATTGCACTGTACTGGGATTCACTTCACCTTGTGCCGCTCCAGGACTGGAGCATCTTACCCTGCCCTTGACCCTACTGGAACCTCCTCTTTTTTAATCTGTGACCCTCCAGACCCTCCCTCTGTTTTAATCAGTGCCTCCCCTTGCCCCCGTGTTTAATCCGTGCTCATCCCTCGGCCCCGTGTTTAATCCATGACCTTGCCCTCCCTGCTTGAAACGCCAGGTGCTCCTTTTGCACACTGTCCTTGATGCTGAGTACCCCCATGATCTTCGTTTTTCCACTCACTACTCTGTTCTCCTGCAAACGCCGTTACACACAGACTCCATGACATTCCTATCAACCAGACACTGGATTTATGTCCTCTTCTGTGCCATTTCAATTTTATCATCTTCATGATTGACATGCTTGTCAAGTAATCTCACCTCCCTACCAAGCCACCAAAGAATTATCCCTTTGGAACCTCCTGTGTGTTGTTTGCCTGGTTTGGCATGTTCCATTTCTCAGGGTTCGCCGATCTAGTAACAGGCCATCAATCTGAAACGATAACTTTGCTCCTCTCTACAGTAGCTACAAGACCTCCTGAGGATCTTCAGCACATTGTGTTTCTTTATACAGCCAACTTCATGATTATAGCACTTTCTATTAGGTTATTTATCACTCTGGGGTGGTACGGAGAGCCACAAGACGACAGGCCCCTCTAGATCAGGCTCAGAAACATGTCCACAAACAACATACACTCAGTACACAGGCATGCTGCGACCCTCACAGTGTTCAGACTGTACACACAGTCCACAACTAACTCACCGGCTATCACCAGCAGGCTCACCCTTCACATGATCCACAACGTGCATCTGCGGGATGTCAGGAGCATAAACCTGGAACTCAGCCCCTCCACGACTCAGGTGAACCAAAATCCTAAATCACAACAGATCAAATTAATTCACCTGGAGTGGACACCAGAGTCCAGGTAGCACAGCACAGGGTTAGATACAGAGTAAAGTTCTGAGGAAGGGTCACCAGATCCAAAATGTTAACTCTGATTTTTACTTCACAGATACTGCCAGACCTGCTGGGCCTTTCCAGCAACTTTAATTTTTGTACCTGATCTACAGCATCCGCAGTTCTTTCGGTTTTTAAAGTTCCCTCTAAACTGCCCCCCATCAAACAGTCCCAGGACAGGGACAGCACGGGGTTAGGTTCAGGGTAAAGCGCCCTCTATACTGTCCCCCATCAAACAGTCCCAGGACAGGGACAGCACGGGGTTAGATGGTGGAGGGGATTAATCTCTGGCAGTTTGTGTTTGAAATTAGGTTAATTTTTGTGTAAAATGGTCTTACGCTGAAGCCTCATGAATTTCAGATCCATCAAAAACTCCACATCCGGAGAGGACCTGCAGGTGGGACAGATACTCAGGTCAAGGACACACAGCGGACAGACACCAGACCCACATACCCACACCCACCCCCAGGCCGGACACTGACCCTCCCCCTCACCCCAGGGCCTGGACACTGACCCTCTCCCTGTCACTCCCCCCGGGGCCTGGACACTGACCCTCCCCCTCACCCCCGGGGCCCGGACACTGACCACTGCCACCAGGCCCGGACACTGACCCTCCCCCTCACCACGGGGCCCGGACACTGACCCTCCCCATCACTCCCCGGGGCCTGGACACTGACCCTACCCCTCACCCCCCAGGGCCCGGACACTGACCCTCCCCCTCACACCCGGGGCCCGGACACTG
>JAHRHZ010000174.1:31532-46064 GCA_024137785.1 Ginglymostoma cirratum
CCAGGGGACACGTGCACTGCCTTCCTGCTTTTTTTCTGCCTTTTGGTCACCCATTCCCTTTCTCCCTCAACGATCCTAATCTGCGGTGTGACCAATTTGCTGAACGTGCTATCCACGACTTCCTCGGCATCGCAGATGCTCCAAAGTGAATCCATTCAGAGCCGTCGTGCGGTCTCACAAGAGCTGCAGCTGGACGCACTTCCTGAACATGTAGGAGTCAGGGACATCAGCCGTGTCCCTGAGCTCCCACATTGAGCAAGAGGAGCATAACATGGGTCTGGGATCTCCTGCCATTTTTACTCTTAAGCTTAACTTAGTCCTACTATAATATCAAATACTAGTTAAATGAAAGGAAAAAAATTTGTACCAAATCACTCTACTTACCAGCACACAATAAAAAACAGAAAAAGAAAATCCTTACCTTATCAACACACCAGAGTCTCTTTTTTTGGTCAGAGTTGGAGGGTGGGTAGAAGACACTACACGTGTAGTTGTTCGGGTTTCGCCACTGGCCAAATATATCAGTTCACTCACCTTCCCAGAGCACAATTCGACCGCTCCCACTCGGCTCTGCTGCCGAAATGAAGAACTTACCTTCCCGGCAGCCCCCTGGTCCTCGCTCTCACCGCTCCCGCTGCTGCTGCAAAAATGGAGGATATCCCAGTCCCATGTTCCCAAACATGCCCTGAGTTCATCCGCCCTACTATCAGACCTCTTGCACTGAAATAATTAGGAGAGCGAAGGCGGAAGGGTCTGGGTGGGATGCTCTTCCCAGGTTGGTGTGGACTTGTTGGACCAAATGGCCGGTATCCACACTGTAGGGATTCCATGATTCCATGTGTATACCTGTAATCAAGCCCCAATATTCCACCAGGCCGCATCAGAAATGTGAATTTCATTTAATCACCACACCCAATGCTCAATTTATTTGTCTTTAGTGTTTATTATTTCATCAAAAAAGACTTTTTACCAGGTTTCTTCAATACATTCAGAGACCAAGCACAGACTCAGAGACTGTTTTGTGGAGCATTTGCGCTCTGTACACAACAAACAACACGTTCCCGTTGCCAACCATTTTGACTCCCTCTCCCACTCCCTGGGTGACATGTCCATCGTGGGCTTCCTCCAGTACAACAATGATATCACATGCAAACTGGAGGAGCAGCACCTCATATTCTGCCTCAGGAGCCTACAACCTAATGGCCTAAACATAGAATTCACCAGATTTAAAATCCACCACCACCCTGCCCCCACCACCCCCGCGCCACCGGCCTCATCCCCCACATCAAACCCTCTCTGTCATCACCGCCTCCTTGACCTGATACAACCCGTCCACCTTCTTCCCCACCTATCTGCACCTACCCTTCCCGCCGACCAATCCCCACTATCCCCTATCTGCATCGAACATATCACCACCCCACCTACCTTTCCCCAGCTCCACCCACTCTTCCTCCTGCCTCCTTGACCTGACACAACCTGTCCATCTCCTCTCTCACCTATCTGCCCCTCCCACCTCACTGACCAATCCCCCACCACTCCCTACCTGCACTCACCTATCATTATCCCACCTACCTCCCCCAGCCCCACCTCTTCTCTATTTATTTCTGAGCTCCCTTCCCCCTCCCAATTTCCAAAGAAGGGTCCCAACCCAAAACATCAACTTTCCTTCTCCTCTGATGCTGCCTGGCCTGTTGTGTTCCTCCTGCTCCACACTGTGTTATCTCTGATTCCAGCATCTGCAGTTCTTGCTATGTCCTGTTTCACTAATGTCCTTTAGGGAAGGAAACTGTTATCCTCACCTGGTCTGACCGACATGTGACTCCAGACCCTCAGCGATGTGGTTGATTCTCGACTGCCCTGTTGGCAATTAGGGATGGGCAACAGATACTGGCCTAGCTAGTGATGCGCACATCCTGTGAATGAATAAAAAATATTGGCGGAGCCAGCAATACCCAAATCCCTTGAATGCCCAAAGAAAGATAACACAGCTCTGCAGAGATACCATGGATTTGGAAAGAAAAAGGAAACATCACCTCTGTAGGTAACAAGTTTGAAGGCAGAAAAAAGAACAGGCTGACTTCTCATAGTTCCTTTGACTTACTGTCAATGAGATGCAAATTTTAACAATTGAGCAGAACAATGGGAGATCTTCAGATTTAGTTATCAGTTGCCAGTTATCAGTTTTTCTTTTAATTAATTCATTGAGAATGAACTTTATAGCTACTTATGCTCCTGGATTATTCCGTTACTGACACAGAGATTGAGCTTCCTTGTTAGCCGCTCCACAATTGCCACATATGGGCATGCACTGAAAAAAACAACTTTCATTCAGAGGCTGTTCCTAGGCAATCCACTGCACAGATTCAAGGCTTCTCCTAGACAGTTTGTCCAACAATTAAGCCATAAAGCCGTAATGTGTCTCTTCTTAAAACCTTTGTCAGACAATCTTTCCATAAAACCAGTTGACTTTTGTCAACAGTGAGTAAACCACTTTCTATCTGATATTTTCATCACCAGGAAACCACATGATAAATCCATTCTCAATCCAGAAATGCCCAAACTGTTCCATATTCTGGTTTCTCATAGTCCATAGATCTATACGTACTTCTAACATGCCTTCATCCTTGGAAAATGAAATGCCATACAATGCAGAAATAATACATAAATAAGAAAGCTTAAGAAAATTACATGTATTCAATTTTGTTCAATCTTTATAGGGGAGTTACACAAATTCTTCTAACAATCATAAATCTAACATTGTGACCCTAACTCCTGTGATCAGGAGTATCTATCAAAGAGTTCACTTTACTGACCCTTTTGATGACCTCAATAGATCACTGAAGCTTGATTTCAGATGTTCACTCTCTACTCTGTCCTTCAGTATCTGAACGGTATCACTATTTGACTGTCCATTCTTCACCCACGAGTCTGTAAGGAATTCTCCACTTCTTCAGCAAACCTCCATTTTAACAGAACAACATTCAGGAACTCCAGCAGCTGTAGCCTCTGTGAGTTGATTGTATCATCATATTTAATGCTGGATCTGCTTCTCAGCCTCAATTAAACAAGATTTTCTTCATTTGATTTATCCTCATTCTGAAGCAGAGTTACAGTTCCCCTAACATCTGCTTGGTGTATCAGTCTGTCCCCGCTCTGGTGAAGGGCAATGTTTACCCATCGCTCTGGTCCCTGCACACAATGGAAAAATACCCAGAAGCTGTTCCTACAAATGTTCCATTTCTGTGTGATTGTGGACGAAGCTATGAATTATGCTCCAGTTAAGTCATTACCCAGGAGTAAGTCAATCCCATCCACAGATAATTTCTGAGCCACTCCGAACTGTCAGAGTTCCAGACATTATGTCACATTCTAAATGCACTTCATATAAAGTAATGTATTTGACCGAGTGTGACACCTAGGAGCCCCAGCAAAACTGGAATCAATGGGGACATCTCTACGCTTAGAGTCATACCTTGCAGAAAGCAAGATGATTGTGGCTGTTAGCGACCAGTTATCTCAGTTCCACTTATTCCATTTACAAAATATAGGCTCTCAACGTACTCTCTTACATGTTTTAAATAGTTTTAACTGCTTCCAATGCTATCTTTCTTTAAAGTTTTGGCAAAGATCTGTAGCTTGGGTTGTGGGTGAGGTTGCTGATTTGCTCGCCTGAGCTGGCTTGTTCTCGTTCAGACATTTCATCCCCATGCTGGGTGACATCATCAGTGGATCCTCTGATGAAGTGACGTTATTCTACTCCACTTGGAATTTATACTGTCCGGTCGTTATGGTGAGTACTGTCATTTCCGGTTTTGATCTGTGTGGGTTTGTATGTGGGGTCCAATTCTATATGACAGAATCCCTTTGGTGTGGAAATGGGCCCTTCGGCCCAACAAGTCCACACCAAACCTCACAGCATCCCACCCAGACTCATCGCCCTATAACCCACCTAATCTACTCATCCCGATGGGCATTTTAGCATGGCCAGTTCACCTGACCTGCACATCTTTGGACTGTGGGAGTAGACCAGAGCACCCGGAGGAAACCAACACAGACATGGGGGGAACGTGCAAACTCCACACAGACAGTCGCCTGACAGTGGAATCAAACCCGGGTCCCTGGCAATTTGAGGCAGCAGAGCTAACCACTGAGCCACCATGCTGCCCTATGTTTGTTGATTGAAGTATGGGTGGAGAACCATGGCTCTAGGAATTCCCGTGTGTGTCTACGTTGTAGCTTGGGCTACTATGTTACTTTGTCGCAGTTAAACTGATGGCCTTCATTGTCCGAACGTACAGATATTAAGGGGAGTTCATCGTGCCGTTTTGCTGCTAGCTGATGTTCGTGTCTTCTGAAATCCAACACCAGGCCCTCAAACCTTGTGATGAGTCTAATTAGAGGGATGTGTGCTAGTAAATAGGCTCATGGGTTTAAATTATGTAATTATGAACATGTCTAGTTTTGTCTGTGAAGAACTCCTGCAGAGATATACTGGACCTGAGATGACTGATCTCCAACAATGCCATGAACAAAAACACAACTTATCACTGTTCTTTCACTGTCAATGGCTCAAAATCCTGGAATTCTCTCCTATCAACAGTGTGCGTCAATCCACGGCACATGGCGTGCAGTGGTTTAAGAAGGCAGCTCACCACCACCTTCTCAAGGGCAACTAGGGACAGGCGATAAATACTGGCCAACCAGCAACACCTACATCCCGTGAATGAACATCAAAAATCTTCCTTAAAAAACATTCCCTGCTTAGCTTTCTAACATTCACAAATTTGGAAATTTTACTTTTGGTCCTCAACTCGATTGATGTACACCGTGAACAGCTGGGGTCCAAGTACTGAGCTTGTCGTATGTCACTAGTTTCAGCCCGTCAATGTGAGAATAACCTATTTATTCCTTTTCTCATTCACATTGCTGACCAGGCAGCATTTATTGCCCAAAGGGCAGTTAAGAGTCAACCATATTGCTGTGGGTCTGGAGTCACATGTAGACCAGACCAGGTAAGGATGGCAGTTTCCTTCCCTAAAGGACATTGGTGAACCAGGTGGGTTTTTCCAACAATTGACAATGGATTCATGGTCATCGTCAGATCCTTAATTCCAGATATTTATTGAATTCAAATTCCACCATCTGCTGTGGCAGGATTTGAACCCGGGTCCCCAGAACATTATCTGGGTCTCCGGATTAACAGTCCGGCGATAATAGCGCTAGGCCATTGCATCCCCTCCTACTCTCTAAGTTCTGTCTGTCAGCCAATTATTTATTGTTCAACCGTTCTCTTGTGGGGAACTTTATCAAAAGCATTGCAAAAATCCAAGTATCCTTCATCAATTTTGCTAATAATGTCTGCAAAAAAAACTCCTACATTCCAAGCTGACTATAGCCAATCAGGTCATTATCAACCAAGTGTCTATTTATCCATCCCATATAGTAAATTCTAGTGTTATCTCCAAGACTGATGTAAGTTAACAGGGCTGTAGTTCTGTTTTCTCCCTTACTCCCTTTTTTCCCCAACATTTCCTACCTTAAAAGCAGCTTTCCATTTCATAATCTAAAGAAGTTTGGAACATAACTCACCAAAGCATCAACTATCTCCAGCTATCTCTTTCTGGGAATGTAGACAATCTGGGTCCTGGAAATTTATCAAATTTCAGACCCACTAATTAAATCAGTACAATCTTCTTATTAATGTCAATTTCCTTTACCTTCTCAGATCTCGTACTTTTGGGAGATTTCTGGTATCTTCTTCAGTTAAAACAGCCGCAGTAATAATTGAGCATCTCTGCTATCCCTCTATTCCCCCATTTTAAAATCTCCTGAGTCAGCCTATTTCTTGGTCCTTTGCTGTATTCTGAAAAAATTTCCCAATCCTCAGATTTATTAGTATTTCTGGCCACTGAGAAAACACATTCTTTTAATCTTCTACAATCTTGAACTTCCTTTGTCAACCACGGTTAACTGATTTCTCGCGTTTTCTACCTTGAAGGTGTGTATTAGTTGCTGTGAGGTACGTTGTATGACCTTTAAGACTATCAATTGCCTCTGCACAATCATTTCTTTTCCCAATAAATCTCAGCTACTTTGCGCCTCATGTTTTCATAACTTCCCTTATTCCAGTTTAACACCCTTTCACTTTCAAATATAATGTGAAATCCTCTAAGATCATGGTCCCTCAACACCTGAAGGCTCTTTCACAACAAGATTGTTCATCAGCTCTTTTTCTTTACACAATACAAGATCTGAAATAGCATGTCGTCGAACTAGCTTCTAAGAAACTGCACCAGAAAACTGGCTGTTCACATAGCTTCAATATTTCACAATGCGATTGATACAAACATCCACATTTTTATTAAACATTTATTATACATCATTTACATTGGGAGGAAGCAGTCTTAGTCAAACAGGGCGTTGAACATGTGAGGCATTCTTGGTTCATTTCCTTCCACATTCAAAACGTCACAGTTTTGGAGAAGGGACAGTTCCGGAGAAGGGACTGTTCCCACTTTGGAGACTTACTGCATGAGTCTTTCTACATTTCCCCACCGGTCAGCCCATCAGAAAGAACTATTTCCATTCACTGTGAACACGTTTACATTGCACCTGGAGTGAAACCACTCCATAACATAACCACTCAATATTTACAATACCCCACAGTGTATAGCCCATGTGTTGTTGCTTCACTGCCAAGTGGCACCTAATGACTGTGCTCTTGTTGTAGCTGCCAGTTTGAGATTGTGATGCACCCATGGATGTTGCTGGAGGACAACCAGAGATTGTTTAAAATCAACAGTCACCATTCTGGGGGGTTCCCAGCTTAGTCACTCGCATCCATCAGTTGCTCGATGTCCCCCTCAGAGCCACTGTCTTCATCATTCTCTGCCAATTCTGTTGGGCGTTTCATTCCTCTCTGCTGGGACAGGGCGAGTGCGTACCGCATGTTGTAGCGATTCCAGTCACACCTTGAGTACACAAAACCAAAGACCCAGTGTCAGGAAAACAAATCAACACCAAAATCAGTGTCAGCCTGAAATCAGTGGCCTTACAGAGTGCCTGCCCTTCCTTCCTCACCAGTCCAGCACCCACACCCAATACGCACCCCACAAATATTAGCCCACTTTATAAACCTGTTCGTCTACACCTGCAAGATACTGCTCCCCAAGTTGGGAGTATCAAGAATAGGAGACACCAAATTGAAATAATTAACAACTGATGCAGAAACATAGTGGAAATCAACATGACCCAGCAAGTGGTTAGGGGTTGGAACATTTTGTTTGAGAGTGTGGGGAAGGCAGGCTCACTCGAGTGGTTAGGGTCTGGAATGTACTGTCTGAGAGTGTGGGGGGGGGAGGCAGAGTGAATCGAAGATTTTAAATAGATAATGGATTATTATCTGAAATGGAAGAATGTGTCAGATCTCAGGGGAAGAAAAGGGGAGTTGTTGTTGTAGTCATGATGGTTGAAAGGCTGTAACCATTCTGCCATTCTAAAAACTGCGTGAGTTAAAACAGACTCTCTGGGATATCAGACAGTGCAGCTTTGGGTGTATCTGTGCAGAACAATGAAGAATGTCTGGCCCATTGACTTACAGTTTGGACACTGTGTCAAAGTGATGTCGGATACTCCTCTGTAGAGCCTGGATCATTGGCAGTAAAACCACTGACCTGTGGAAAAAATTCCAACAAATCAACCTTCATGAGAAAGCACAACTTCAGAAACTGTAAAATCAACAGATACTGTAACTGAGAATTTACCCCGAATACATGTCCGAGAGCATTCTACAAGCAATGATACCCAACTGGTCCAATCTAACGCTGGGCGCTGGCCCATGGGGATGGGTTTAATGTTTTAACAAGGATCTGTAGCTCAGGTTGCAGTTGGAGTTGTTGGTTGGATCGCCGAGCTGACTGGCTTTCATGCAAATGTTTCATTTCCCTTCTAAGTGACATCATCAGTGCCGTGTAGCTTCTGTCGAAGTCTTCAACAAAGGCTACACAGCACTGACAATGTCACCTAGAAGGGAGACGAAACGTTTACACACACAACCAGGCAGCTCAGTGAACCAACCAACAACTCCATGGGGCTGGGCGTAGGGCATGTGCAGGTCAGGGTGTAGGCTGGGACACTGCAGCAGGATCTAGCGCAGAAAGGGGAGGAGCACAAGAACAAGATGGTTCCAGGTGATGCAGTGATCCTAACAAAACAGTTCACCATATTCACAGCTCACAATGTGGTTGGTCTCCTTTCGATTGGTGAGACCGAGCACAGGCTGGGTTACCTGGCTGTGCAGCTTCATCTGAAGGAATTTTTGAGGTGTCATAGGAACGTAGGAATTAGAGTGGGAGGAGGCAATCCAGCCCTCTGAACCCAATCGGACATTTAACATGATTGTGGCTGATCTTATCCTGGTCTCAACTCCACTCTCCTGTCTGCTCCCCATTGCCCATTATGATCAGAAACAGATCTATTTCTGTCTTGAATCTGTTGATTGATTCTGCCTCCACTACACTCTGGAGAAGCGAGTCCCACAGATTCACAACCCTCTGAGAGAAGTGCTTTCTCCTCACCTTAATCTGAGCCTACCTCCTCTCACTCTTTATCTATGGCCTGTTGTTCAAGTGTGTCCCACAAGAGGGAGAAACTGTTGAGGGTCCCCACCTTATCAATCCCCTTAAGCATTTTATATCCCTCAATCAGATTCCCCCCTCATTCTTCAAAACTCCACTGAGTACAAGCCCAAGGTATTCAACTGCTCTTTGTGTAACGACCCTTTCATGCCTGGAAGTGTCACTGTCACCCTGTGTGGGTAAAGTTGACAGGATGTCCCTCCTGTCCAACATGAAGTCTCTCTCTCCCCAGATACCAGGCAGCCTGGCTCTCACCTGGCCTTCAGCTTCTGTCCGTGGAGAGTGAGTAAACGCTGGGCCCAGGTCAGGAAGAACTCCAGGTGCCGTGACGTTTCCAGAGCCGAGGCCACAAACTGAAGGATTTTCTCCACGTACGTCAGAGGCAGAGTCGAGCACACCAGGTCAACTGGAACAGAGAGAGACGGGAGGTAAGACAGGGACAGAGCCGAGAAACAACAGACCAAAGAGAAAAGGGGGACAGGGGCAGGCTCCAGCTCACCGTGTGGTTATGAAGTACTTCTCAGTCACATCTGATGAAGATCTGAGGCCAGCCTGTCAAATGTGATAACAGTGAAGCTGGGGCAGGAAGGCATTTGGTGTCAATGGGCTGTCTGATTCCTGGACTTTATTCATTCACGGGATGAGGACGTCGCTGTCCAGGCAGCATTTACTGCCTATCCCTAACTGCCCAGAGGGGAGACCACATTGCTGTGGGTCTGGGGTCACATGCAGGCCAGACCAGGTAAAGATGGCAGTTTCCTTCCCTGAAGGACATCAGTGAACCAGATGGGTTTTAGCAATTATCAACAATGGATTCGTGGTCACCAGTAATTCAAATTCCACCGACTGCCGCGGTGGGATTCGAACCCAGGTCTCCAGAACATTTCCTGGGTCTGTGGATTAATAGTCCAGTGGTAATAACACTAGGCCATCACCTCCCCTTGAAAGAGAAAGACACTGTGCACAGTCAAAGGTACCGTCAGCGACGGAGCCAATCACCAAACTTAGTCGTGTCTCCCAGCAGAAAACCTATAGGAAACACACAGACTACTCTGAGGCTACCCCACAAACCGAGGCAATACAAACGGTGCATTTCAATAGCGCCTAACAGATGTGTGTAACCAAATCATTGTTGTAACTGCAGCGAGATTGCTGTTTCTGGGGTGTTGCTATGCACTACATGAGGGATCATTTAACGTTAAGATGCCGAGATGGGAATCCAGGAGAGACAAGCCACTCGGGCCCCTTAACACTGGTCCAACATTTAATACGGTAAGGGCCATTTTCCCTGAACATCCAGCAACCTGTCAATCAGAAGGTCAGCGCTGAGGGAGTGCCGCACTGTCAGAGGGTCAGTGCTGAGGGAGTGCCGCACTGTCGGAGGGTCAGCGCTGAGGGAGAGCCGCACTGTCGGAGGGTCAGTGCTGAGGGAGCGCCACACTGTCAGAGGGTCAGTACTGAGGGAGTGCCGCACTGTCAGAGGGTCAGCGCTGAGGGAGAGCCGCACTGTCGGAGGGTCAGTGCCGAGGGAGAGCTGCAGTGTTGGAAGTGTGTGTGACTGGTTGCTGATATCGCTCCAGGATATTTCTGTTTGTCGGAGATGGTTTTATATACTCACTCTCTGCATGAGGCACTGTCTCCAGAACCTCCAGAATCAGCTTGTTTTCGTTCAGACGGAGCGCCATCATGATGGCAGCTGTAAACTCCTTCTGACGTAGAACACGTCTCACACTGCTTGGGGTGATCTCCTCATCCAGATCAAAGGGATCAAACACCACACAACCATCCAGCGAGTAAATGAGCAGACCCTCTGTGCTGGTTGCTGCCCAGCTCCTGCCTGGTCAGAGAAAAGAGAGATTTACTCTCCTGACTTAAATCTTATGATGTCCTGTCCTGGGAGTGTTTGATGAGGGACACTGTAGAAGGAGCTTTACTCTGTATCTAACCCCATGCTGCCAGAGTGGACATGTTGGAACACTGTCTTTATTACCCTGTTATATTCCCAGCAGTTATTCAGTTTACTCCTGGAAATGAAAGATGGAACAGATGTGTCTATTTACAGATGTTTTCTCCATGTAATTTATATACTTTTAATTTTTTTTTCCTATGTCATATCTTCAAATACCTTTAAGCAGACTCCTGGGACTTCACACTGCAGCTTCTGGAAGAAATATGTTCCACATTCTATTGTTTTTATACCCTGATTTTGCTCTTAATCTCTCATGGCAGTATCCTCTGGTATCAGAATAGCTTCATTCAGTTCAGCACAGTCAAATGCAGTTTGCAGAGGAGCACAGTCAGAAAGGTTCAGATGCTGTGTTTCAGGCACAAATGTAAGGACAGACCAGATGAAAGATGAGGGAATTGAGCAGACTGCAGTTAGTCAGTGAAAAGGTGATGTGAGGGAGGACCTGGCTCATGCCGCTAACCTTTTCATTGTTTTGATGATATGAGGAACAACAGAGTTAGACAGGAGATGTAGCTTAACATTTAGAAGCAAAATAAACCAGTTTACAATTGGCCACACCTTCTGACAGTGACAGGGCCATTATGAGGGATGAACATGCTGCTCAGAAACGTCAGTCTGACACCCACCCCAGCCCCAGCAATGACTGAGCATTTACAATAAGCTGACCCTAAGCAATATGGGACCAGTTATTGGGAGACTAGAAAGATGACAGATCTATAACAGGCATAAAGCCAGAACTGCCAGTCTGCAGGAAGTGGTGTGCCCCGACCAGACAGGACAGATTGTTTTCACACCTCGTACCTGTCGGTGAGAAACAAAGGCAAGTCACTCGGATCTCCGGCTTAAAGTGTCGGGAGCTCATGTCACCTACAGAGCAGAGAGAAAGGAGAGTGTTAGTCCTAACCTGCAACAGCCATCAGTCAGTGTTAAAACACTGCACACTTACAATTAAACTACATTCAACACAGACACATCACCAAAAGCACAAGCCTCAAGAGATCATAGAACCCCTTACAGTGTGGAAGCAGGCCATTCAGCCCATCGATTACACACCAACCCTCTGAAGAGCATCTCACTCAAAAATACCCCCCTACCCTATCCCTGTAACCATTTCCCATGGAGGTTCTGGAGACAGTGCCTCATGCAGAAACTGAGTATAAAACAATCTCCAACGAAGGCAAACACCCTGCAGGGGAGTCAGCAACCAGTCACACTCACCTGGTGGGTACATCCCTGCACACTATGGGCAATTTGGCATGGCCAATCCACCCTAACCAGCACATCTTTGAACTGTGGGAGGAAAACCGGAGCAAACACACGCAGACACGGGGAGAATGAGCAAACTCCACACACACAGTTGCCCGAGGGTGGGATTGAACCTGGGTCCCTGGCGCTGTGAGGCAGCAGTGCGAGCCACTGTGCCGTCCATAATCACAGATCACAGCCATTACCCAGCTCTATACTGGGGAGAACTTGGGCAGCAGACTGAAATGATAAGAGAATTCAAGGTAAGTGATATGGAGAGGCAATAGCCTAGTGGTATTATCACTGGACTGTTAATCCAGAGACCCAGATAATGTTCTGGGGACCCGGGTTCGAATCCCGCCGTGGGACATGATGGAATTTGAATTCAATAAAATATCTGGAATTAAGAATCTAACGATGACTGTGAATCCATTGTCGATTGTTGGAAAAACCCATCTGGTTCACTCATGCCCTTTGGGGAAGGAAACTGCCATCTTTACCCGGTCTGGTCGACATGTGAGTCCAGACCCACAACAATGTGGTTGACTCTTAACTGCCCTCTGGGCAATTAGGGATGGACAATAAATGCTGCCTAACCAGCGACACCCTCATCCCATGAATTAATAAAGGAAAAAAAAATTCAGATGAGGATTATCCAGAAAACATGGGAAACTGAACCCTGAAATGCCAGCTGATGGCTCTCTCCTCCCGGTGACTGTACTATAGCACTCTCCCTGAACCACACTCTATAAAAAGGAAAATTAAAGTTACAAGCCCCTACATGACTTCCCTCCCCCATTTTCCCTTCTTGGGTACTTCAGATTATAAGCCTACATGAATTCAAAGTAGAAGTAGGCTCTTGGCTTCCCAGTTCCGAAGAGGGGGCACAGGGCTCAAAACATCAACTTTGCTTCTCTCTCCCCAGATGTTGCCAGAGCCGCTGAGTTTCACCAGCAATTTCTGTTCTTGTTGTTTGTAAGAAAACAGAAGAGGCAGTCAGCTGTGAGAGCTCACTGCTCTTTTTTTCCCCCACTTCCCACGTGGTATCTACTCTCCCTCACATCTTTCCATTAAAAAGTACTGTTCTTTTGATCTTTTTCTTCCAGAAGTTCCAAAACATTGCAACTGCAATCTCTGCTCAAAGAAATCAGCTCCAACACTGAAAAAATCTCAGAAAAGGAGCAGCTCTTACAGCCACAATTTTCTCCCGTCCTCCATCCTGGATTACCTAAACTAATTAAGTTTTTTGAAGAAGTTACAAAGAGGATTGATGAGGGTAAAGCTGTGGATGTGATCTATATGCACTTCAGGAAGGTGTTCAACAAGGTTCCTCATTAGCAAGGTTACATCACATGGAAAAAAGGGAGAACTGATTTTTAACCTGTGACCCCTGCTGGTTTACAGTTCCTCACAAGAGGGAATATGCTCTCTCTATCTACCCCATCAAACCCTTCAATCAGATTAACACTCATTCTTGGAAATTCTAATGGGTTCCAGGTTCAGATTGACCAAATTTTGTTCCTAAGATAACTCCTCCCCATCCCCTGTTTCTAATTCCTGTGAATGTTACTGAACGGAGAGACCTGTTATTGAAGCACTTCACCTTTCAGTCATCTGGACTAATACAAGAATGCCAAATTTCACACAGCCACAACTATTTACACTACACAGGAACTGGGTGTTGGTTGGTTATAGTGTTGCCATGGAGAAAGTATGAGCAGTTCACCAGCAGGGGCAAGGCTTGAACACATGTTTTTTGTTTGCATAGAACAGGTCTCTGTGTTTAAATGTACATCATCTCTAGCAAGGATCTATCAGACTACTTATGTTCTTCACAGTTTATGTTAATTGGTGTAACTCAATTTCATACCTAGAAATATCACAGTTAATGAGTTCAGCTAAGATTTTATTTTTAACCTATTTTTCTAATCAACCTGCGCAGAGATGCTATTACACACCACTGGGTCAGGCGGGACTTGAACCCCAGCCTCCTGGTCCAGAGGTTAGGACATACCACTGTACCACAAGAGGTATTCAACTAGCATTTTAATGCAACACCTTCCTCTCCTCGGCACCTGTTGAAACTATTGCGAAGGATGACAGGATAACTTTTTTTTAAAAGTTCACCAACCATATATGCAGCCAACTAATTAACCCTGGGGAAAACTCACCAGCTTGTAGGGGCTGGAAAAGATTTAAAACCAGCACCTCCTGCCCACATTTCCAAGCTAGCACCCACACTATATTAGACTGAGGCCTCAGTACACACTGTGTTCCCAAATATTTTACCCTTCTTCACTCCCGGCAGACTGATAGCCACTCCATTTTCGTCACCAGCACCATCATCAATCAAAGCCATACTTCCAAACTCAGTCATCTTCCTTCGATCCAGGAACTCCTGCAAAAGACCCGCAAATTTGTTAAAACACCAAACAAGTCAATGATAAAAGGCCCTATAGTCCAAACTCTCTCAACCCAACTGACGGTGAGTCACATTAATGTCTGTGAAAGCTGTACCCCAGTGAGAGGCAGTGTGTGTGTGGGACCCTGTACCCCAGTGAGGGTCAGTGTGTGTGTGTGTGGGACCCCGTCCCCCAGTGAGAGTCAGTGTGGGGGACCCTGTCCCCCAGTGAGAGTCAGTGTGTGTGTGGGACCCCGTCCCCCAGTGAGAGTCAGTGTGTG
>JAHRHZ010000174.1:46074-60800 GCA_024137785.1 Ginglymostoma cirratum
GTCAGTGTGTGTGTGGGACCCCGTCCCCCAGTGAGAGTCAGTGTGTGTGTGGGACCCCATCCCCCAGTGAGAGTCAGTGTGGGGCACCCCGTACCCCAGTGAGAGTCAGTGTGGGGGACCCCGTACCCCAGTGCGAGTCAGTGTGGGGGATCCCGTCCCCCTGTGAGGGTCAGTGTGTGTCTGTGTGGGACCCCGTAACCCAGTGAGGGTCAGTGTGTATGTGGGACCCCGTACCCCAGTGAAGGTCAGTGTGTATGTGGGACCCCGTACCCCAGTGAAGGTCAGCGTGTATGTGGGACCCCGTACCCCAGTGAAGGTCAGCGTGTGTGTGTGGCACCTCATACCCCAGTGAGGGTCAGTGTGTATGTGGGACCCTGTATCCCAGTGAGGGTCTGTGTGTGTGGGACTGTACTCAAATGATTTCAGCAGACATAGGATCAACAGTGACCATCATTCATGGTCCACATTCTGAACACAAAGTATTTAACAGGCTTTTCTCAGCCAGACTCTGCAGAGTTTCTTTTCCATGTGGTAACGGATTCTATTCTGCATCGACTAGAGTAGGCTGCATCACTGAACGTGGAGCCTGGTGGACAGTGAAGGTGACTGTAGGGAAAACCCTTTGATGGCTCCAGGAGGGAGAGGAAAGGGTCAGAGCAGAGGTCTGAGCAATGCGATTGGACTGCGCACCCCAGCAGGAAGCGAATCGGGAAACTCAGGAAACTGGCTCATGTATGAGAGGTGCTGACATGAAGGCAGCATCAGACCAGGTGTAACAGAGAGAAACTGGGAGACTGGAATAGGATTTGTCCAGGAAGTAGGGTACGAGCAGCGTTGGAATTAGACAGTACAGAATGAATGTTATGACATCTCAAGTACTAATAACCAAGGGTTAGTTGAGGGATCTGCTTCATTGTAAATAGAATCGATGCTGATGTTTCCCAGGATACTCACCTCCATTGCATCCAGAGAGAGATTACATGAAATCTCAAACTTTTTCACCAGGAGCTGCTCTTTCACATTGTAAATACAAACAAATTTGGAGTGTCCACCAGCCAGTACTGACAGTCCATCAGCTGAGTAACACACGGTGGAGAATGACCTGACAACACAGAGAGAGAGTGTGAACATACAACCGCCCTGTGTGGCTCTCCGTACAGGAAACAGCAAGACCCCCCCTTTAGAGAGGAGGGGTCTCCTGTCCCCTTTGTTCTCGCTCTGCCCCACCATGGAGCACACGGTCAGCCCCACTCACCGCCCCTTGGCTGCCTGCTTGGCCGTGATCTTATCCAGCTCCTTGCGGCCCACCTGTAGATCGTGGCGCCCCTCAATGGAGCCGGTCTGTACCGCGTTCTGATGGTCCCAGAAAGTGATCTGACCATCGAGAGAGACAACTGCCAGCTCTTTCCCATCTGGCCGGAATGCGACATCCAGAACTGAAACACATCAATCAGACAGGAAGGGTTACAGACGGAGCGGGGAGGCAGCGGAGGGGTGGGGGTGGTTACAGACAGTGGGGTGCTACAGACGGGTTACAGACAGTGGGGTGTTACAGACGGGTTACAGACTGGGCGGGGGATGAAAGGTTACAGACAGGGGTGGGGTTACAGACAGCGTCCTGTCAGACAGGCAGGTTACAGTCAGTGACACAGAGACAATGTCTAGTCAGGCAGGTCCCATGCGGTGAGAACATCAGAGTGCTGGGGTTCTCAGGCCAGTGTCATTATCACTGTGCCGCTGCATCCCTGCACCACCTCAGAATTAAATTTCAGCAGTTTCTCACAGATATTGGTATGGCCTGATATCTCTCAGTTTGTACAAAACTCTCTACATCTCACTCCCTGAGGGAGATATCTGTACACTGACTGGTGTCTCAGTCCCTACTCTCTCTCCCTCTGTCTCTCTCAGGGAGATACCTATACACTGACTGATGTCTCTCAGGGAGATATCTGTACACTGACTGGTATCTCCCAGTTCCCCTCTCTCAGGGAGATATCTGTACACTGACTGGTATCTCCCAGTTCCCCTCTCTCAGCGAGATATCTGTACACTGACTGGTGTCTCTCTCAGGGAGATATCTGTACATTGACTGGTGTCTCTCAGGGAGATATCTGTACACTGACTGGTATCTCCCAGTTCCCCTCTCTCAGGGAGATATCTGTACACTGACTGGTATCTCCCAGTTCCCCTCTCTCAGGGAGATATCTGTACACTGACTGGTGTCTCTCTCAGGGAGATATCTGTACACTGACTGGTGTCTCTCTCAGGGAGATATCTGTACACTGACTGGTACCTCCCAGTTCCCCTCTCTCAGGGAGATATCTGTACACTGACTGGTGTCTCTCTCAGGGAGATATCTGTACACTGACTGGTGTCTCTCTCAGGGAGATATCTGTACATTGACTGGTGTCTCTCTCAGGGAGATATCTGTACACTGACTGGTGTCTCTCTATCCGTGAATAAACCATGTAAAATATGCAAAAAAACTGTTGCCTCACCATCTGAATTCAGGACAAGTGTCTCTTTTGTTTTCCAGCTATCGAACATATCCCATAATTTCACCGTCTTATCCCAGGATGCACTAGCCAGGAGTGTATGTGATGGGCTGAAGCTCAGACTACTGACTGGACCCTCATGCCCGGCCAGGACCTGTAAAGTCAAGGTTTAAACAGTAAGAAGCAGTTTACTGAACAAATAACACATGGCACCTGTCTTACCCAGCACAGAGCTACAGCACTCAAACACACACTGTCTCCATCCCTATTCCCTCTGTGTCTAACAGCATAACCACATCTCTCCAACATCCCAACCCTTACCGAAAACATCCAAGGAGGGAGAAGCTGAAGGAACAGGGATATACTTCCAAGTCAGGATGGTGAGTGACCTGCAGGGGAACTTACAGGGGGTGGCATTCTCATGTATCTGCTGCCCTTGTCCTTCTAGATGGTAGTGGTCATGGGTTTGGAAGGTGCTGTCTGAGGATTTTTAGTGTATCTTATGGTTGTACACACTGCTGCTGAGTGTCGGTGGCAGACAGAATGGGTATAGAAGGCTGCTAGACTCTGGTAGTGGGGCATTCTCTCTACGTCTGAACATACTGGTCTAGAAACACTAACTCCGTTTTCTGTCCATAGACGCTGTGAGACCTGCTGAGTTTCTCCTGCCCATTCTCTGTCTGTTCCAACATTCTCTCCCTCCATCACCAATGGTCAGTACCAGCCACTCACCATCCTGAATTGGAAATATATCTCCATTCCTCTCGTGCGACTGGAACTACCTTCCTAGGTCCTGCTCTAAGGATCAGGTTTGCGGTGGGGAGACAGCAGAGGGAGGACTGATAACAGGGGCTGGAGCTGGCGTATGTTTGGGTGCTGCAGCCTAGTGCTTGGTAAGAAAGGTTAGGCTGTGTCAGTAAACAGATGAAATTCAGTTAGGAGCAGCAGGAATAGGCCATTCGGTCCATCCAACCTACTGCATCATTCAATGTGATTGTATCTGACGATCGAACTAAGCAGCTTGTTCCAGCTTTCTCTCTGTACGCAGAGCAGAATGTCATGAATACAGTGTTGAACAATCAATCCCAGACTCACCTCCAGTAAGCGGCCAGTTTGCATCGACCAGACAAAAATTTCAAAGGAATCCTGTGAGCCAGCACACACAATCTCCCCACTCATATCCACAGCCAAGCAGAAGAACTGAGTGGGTCGTGGCGATGTGAATGTTCGGAAATTTCGATACCTGTGAGAACACAAAGTGGGTGGTTCATTCAGCAACTTTACCCTGAAAGGTCCCACCAGCTAAAATATCAACTTGTAATTTGACCAAACCCATCCCTAATAGCCCCCCAAAACACCAACCCCCATCACAAATACCCACAAACACATCTACCCCAATACCAAAAATACCGAGCCAACCCCAAAAACATCCCCAAAGACAGTAGGCCTATTCCAAATAGCATCAACGCCACCAAATGACGAACGTTATTTCAGACATTATTATTACGAAATACTGGCTGGGTGATAGTCTTACAGAACGCCTACGTTCTGCCCACAGAAAACACCCTGAGTTTCCAGTTGCTTGCTGATTCAACACACCATCCTGTTCCCTGGCCAACATCTCTGTCTCAGGCTTCTGAAGAAGGGCCCTAAGCCAATATGTTGACTTTTCTGCTCCTCTGATGCTGCCTGACCAGCTGCGTTCCTCCAGCTCTACACTGTGTTGACTCTGACTCCAGCATCTGCAGTTCTTGCTATTTCTGTCTCAGACTTGCTGTAGTGCTCCAGCGAAGCTCAGTGCAAACTGGAAGAACAGCACCTCATTTTTGACTTGGGAACTCTACAGCCTTCTGGGCGCAATATCGTGTTCAACAACTTTAAAGGTACCTTCGCCCATGTCCTTGCCCCTATCCTCCTCCCCCGCACCACCCCCCCACCACACACAAGGCCTTGTTATCACATTGGCTGCTACCACAAACAACCTTTACTCAGATACTAATGGCCTGTATCAGCAGCACTATTCCCTCAGACTGACCTTTGCCCACTCCTTTGTCTGCCCAACAGTTTTCTCTCTCTCTGGGCTCCATCTCATCTATTGTTTGCTCCTCCCCCTGCCCCACCCCATCTTCAGCACATACACCAACCTTCTCCCAGCTACAATCAGTTCTGAAGAAAGGTCACTGGACCTGAAATGTTAACTCTGCTTTCTCTCCACAGACGCTGCCAGTCGTGCTGAGTTTCTCCAGCAATTTCTGTCAGATATATTAACCAGCCTGGTAAGCGTGTGGTGCGGATATTATTATTATGGCTCACCTGTGAAGGTCGAATGCTCGGACTGTCCCATCCAGAGAGGCACTCAGCACCACAAAACCCGTAGAATTGAAGGTGACTGCAGTGACAGCGCTTGTGTGTTCAGTAAACGTCACAATACAGAAACCACTGCTCGTGTTCCAAACTTTCACCTGGTGGGAGGCCAGAGGTCAGAGGTCAGTCACAGTGAACCTTTCTCACACCAGCATTTAACACACAGACCAACTAAGGGAGAGAAGAGGTCAACAACTACAGGCCAAGAGGTTAACAACAAGACCACAGACCTCACTCTCCATTAACCCCACCCTGCCCCCGGCATATGTCAGCGCCCCCCACCCCCCTCAAACTCCATGTCTGTCAACCCCGCACTCCCCCAGTGTCCCAACCAATTCTCAATCCATACCAGTACATTTCCCACGGTCTCTTGTGCTGGTTTATTTACTAACTTTGCAGGTGGGAACTTATCAAACATTTCTGAAAATCCAAATACATCATACCCACTGGTTCTCCTTTATCAATGTAATATTCTCAAGAAACTCCAAGTTTGGGAAAGATAATTTCCCTTTCATAAGTCTATGGTTATTTTGATTAATTTTACCACCCTTTCAACTTGTTCAGTTATCATACCCTCTCTAATGGACTCTAACACATTATTTATAGAATGTTATCAAGCTATGAAGATAGATTGAAGAGGTTGAGGCTGGTACGTGTGGAGCAGCGAAGGTTGAGAGGGGTACTGAAGGAGGTATATATTATTCTGAGGGGCATAGGTAAGGTGAACAGGAAGGTAATGTTTCCAAAGCAGAGGGGTCAGTAACCAAGGGGCATTGATTTAAGGTGAGAAGAAGTCTAAGAAGAGAGTTGAGGAGGATGTTTTTCACTCAGAGCGGAGTGGGAATCTGGAAGTCATTGCCTGAAAGGATGACTGAGTCAGAAACTCTCGTAACATTTAAACAATATTTACATATTCACCTTCAGGACCATGGCCAAAAGCTGGGAATGGGATTAATGCAGTCAGATATGTGCTGGGAATGGGACTAATGCAGTCAGATATTTGCTGGAAATGGGATTAATGCAGTCAGATATTTGCTGGGAATGCGATTAATGCAGTCAGATATTTGCTGACTGGTGTGAACACGATGGACCAACTTCACTTATAACCCCAGAGTTTTATTAATTGACTTTAAATTACATCAGCTTTCAGGGTGGGCAAGAATGAAAAATAAAATCACTCAGTAAAATGATCCCACATCGATGTTCTGAATTAAGCACAGGTCTCCTTTCTGAAATGAGACTGATGTGTAGGGAGGGTCTCACCTTGCCATCCTCTCCCCCTGTGACAATGTACTGAGCATCTGGAGAGTACGACAGTGTGGCCATGTTGTTGAAGTGGCCCTGTTGTTTGAAAACATAAGACTCACTCTGCCACTCCCAAACCAGGAGCTGCCCCAGACCTGAAACACACACACAATAAGAATCACATCATGCGGCAATACCCCTTCAATCCGACACAGACACGTGCCAGCAAACAGTAAGCAGTCAGCCGGAGTAAATAATCTGAAACCCCCTTAATCACCATCAGCCTTTCAGTCACACCCAACCACCCTTTCCTATATCCCTGAATTCCACCTCCTTACCTTTGCCATTAATCCTTTCTTTTTTGATCATCTTGTCACTTCCCATGTCAATTCCTATTTTTCCCAGAACTTCTGGTTTGAGTTCCTCCAATCAGGATTCCACCCTTGCCCCAGTTCTGAAACAGTTCTTTGTTAAGTCACCAATGACATCCTGAGTGTGACAGTGGTAAATGATCCCTCCTTATCTTTCTCAAAATGTCTTTGGCCTTTAACACAGCGACCACACCATCCTCCACCATCACACCTTCACCATCATCCAGCTGGCTGGGACTGCTCTCACCCAGCTCCATTCTTATCTCATAGTTGGACAATCACATGTACACTAACAACAGCCAGCTCGAGCTGACTGCCACCTCTCTCATCTCCTCCAACAGTGATAAATGATCAGGCTGTTTATCTGACACTCAGTGCTGGAGGAGCAGAGATGTCTTTCAGTTAAAAATTGGGACGACTGAAGACATTACTTGCAGCCTGTGTTGTGAATTTCAGGTTCTTAGCAATAGACCCCACGCCCCTTCCGAGGGTCAGTGGTATTTCTTATCTGAACCTCTGACCAAATTCTGTGAACCACAAAGACCAAGCTCCATAATATTGTCTGTTCCTGATGTCAAATAAAACAGCAAGACAGTGTGTTCAGAAACAGAAAGCAGTGAAAGGCAATGAGGTGGAAGCTGAAACAGGGTCCAGTGAGAGACTGGATTCTAGAGAGAATGTGAAAACTTATCCAGAAACCAGAACGGGAGCAGGAGTTCCAGAGTGAACTTGGGATCATGGTCAGTGTTGAGAGGTGGGAACAAGGTCTGGAGTGGGGAACTGGGCTGGGAGCAGGTTTACAAATGGGGCACTGTTGGAAACAGGAAACTGGGCTGGTCAAAATAATCAAGGGGCAAAAGGAGGAGAAGAAATAAATATAATAGCTATCACTAGATAAAAAGCACTACAGAAGCTATTGGGACAACGTTCCCCATACCTGATGGCATTCACACTAGCTTATTAAAGGAAGTAGCTACAGATATAGCGGATGCACTGGTGTATTTTCCTTTTATTCATTCATGGGATGAGGGTGTCACTAGCCAGGCAGCATTTATTGCCCATCCCTAATTGCCCAGAGGACAGCTATGAGCCAAGTACATTGCTGTGGGCCTGGAGTCACATGTAGGCTAGACCAGGTAAGGATGGCAGTTTCCTTCCCTAAAGGACATTAGTAACCAGATGGGTTTTTCTGACAATCAACAATGGATTCATGGTCATCATTAGACTCTTAATTCAGACATTTTCATCGAAATCAAATTCCACCATTTGCTGTGGCGGGATTTGAACCCAAGTCCCCAGAACATAACCTAGGTCTCTGGATAAACAGTCCAATAATAATACCCACAAAGCATTGCCTCCTGTAATCTTCTAGGAATCCTTAGATTCTGAAAAAGTCCCATAAGATCAGAAAACTAATAATTTTATTTAAAAGGGAAGGAGACATGAGGCAAAGTATGGCATGAATTAACTATAATCTTTTAAAAAAACTGTAGAAAAATGCACTGACTAATTGTTTTCCTCACAAAGGAGGTAATATTTAACGTAACTGACTGCCTTAATGGTAGTTACATTTGCAATTAATTTTTCTATTAAAACATGGCATTTTGTATCACTTATTAATGTTTACTCATATTTGTGAATTCAATACTGGCTTTGCTGTAAATCTCATGACAAAAATAAAATGTTAACAGTGATCCAATTAAAAAAAACCCATGGTGTTGGAGGCAGTATACTCGCATGGGCAGAGGATGAGCACACGAATCGAGGATGGAGAGCAGGGTTAAGGCATCATTTTCAGGACGGAAACCTGTAACTTATGGGATGGCATAGGCATCAGTGCTGGGGCCACAATTATTCACAATATATGTTAATAATTTGGATGTGGGAAGTGAATACACCATTACCAATTGCTACTTACAGATGGCACAAAAGTAGGTGGGAAGGAATGTGGTAAAGGTTACCCAAGAGTCTATAGTGGGATAGAGACAAGTGAGGGGGCAAAAGCTTGGCAGATGGAATATAATGTGGCAAAATGTGAAGCTATGCACTTTTACAGGAAGTATAGAGAAGGTGAGTATTATTTAAACAGATAAAGACTGCAGAAAACTATAGAACTTGGGATTTGAACAGGTTGGGCTCAGACCCACTGGAGTTTACAAGAATGAGAGGATCTCATTCCAATACACAACCCTGAGGGGACTTGACAGGGTGGATGCTGAGCGGATGTGTCCCCTTTTAGGAGAGAGTAAAATAAGTGACAATTTGAAAAGAAATAGCCTTCATTGTATGACGCAGGTCAGAAGACATTTTTCTCTCAGAGGGTCTACAGAATTTGCTTCAGCAGTGAATGGTACACAGAGGATCCAAAAGACCATAAGATTTAGGGGAAAATTTAAGCCATTCAGCCTGTTGAGTCTGCTCCAACATTCAATCATGGCTGATATGTTCCTCAACTCCATTCTCCTGCTTCTCCCTGTAATCCTTAATTCCCTTACTAATCAAGAATCTATCTATCTATCTATCTCTTTTTTAAATACACTCAGTGGCTTGGCCACCACAGCCCTTTGCAGCAATGATTTCCACAGATTCACCATCCTCTGGCTGAAGAAATTCCTCCTCACCTCAGTTCTAAAGGATTGTCCCTTCACTGAGGCTGTGCCCTCAGGTCTCCCCAACCACTATCCAGGCCTCTCAGTATTCTGAAAGTTTCAGAGATTCCCCCTCATCCTTCTAAACTCCATCGAGTAAAGGCCCAGAGTCCTCAACCATTCCTCATACGACAAGCCCTTCATCCCCAAGATCATTCTTGTAAACCTCCTCTGGATCCATCCAACACTAGCACATCCTTCCTCAGATACAGGACCCAAAACTGCTCACAATATTTGCAATGCGTTCTGACCACAGCCTTATACAGCCTCGGCAGTGCATCCCTGCTCTTGTATTCTAGCTCTCTTGAAATGAATGCTAACATTGCATTTGCTTTCCTTTCTGCCAAATGAACCTGCATGTTAACCTTAAAAGAATCCTAAACCAGGATCCCCAAATCCTTTAGTGCTTCAGATTTCCAAAACCTTTCCCCATTTGGAAAACAGTCTAAACCTCCACTCTTTCTACCAAAGTATATAACCTCACACTTTCCCACACTGTGTTCCATCTGCTACTCCTTTTCCCACTCTCCCAGCCTGTCCAAGTCCTCCTGCAGCTTCCCTGCTTCCTCAACATTAATTGTCCCTCCACCTATCTTTGTGTCATCTGCAAATGTAGCAACAATGTCCTCAGTTCCTTCATCCTGATTGTTAATGTAAATAGTTGTGGTCCTAACACAGGCCCCTGTGAAACTCTCCTAGCCACCAGGTGCTATTCTGAAAAGGACCCCTTTATCCCCATTCACTGCCTTCTGCCAGTCAGTCAATCCTCTGTCCATGCCAGTACCTTGCCCCTAACATCATGGGCCCTTGTTTTATTTAGCAGCCTCCTGTGCGGCACTTTGTCAAAGGCCTTCTGGAAATCAAAATAGATCACATCCACTGGCTCTCCTCTGTCTAACCTGTTCGTTATCTCCTCAAAGAATTCAAACAGATTTGTCAGGCATGACCTCCCCTCGATGAAGCCGCGCTCACTCAGCCCTATCTTACCATGCACTTCCAAGTGCTCCACAATCTCAGCCTTAATAACAGACTCTCAAATCTTACCAGTGACCAAGGTCAGCCTAAGCGGCCTATAGTTTCCGGTCTTCCACCTCACTCCCCTCTTAAACGGGGAGGGGGGGGTTACATTAGCGATTTTCCAGGCCTCTGGGACCCTCCCTAACTCCAGTGATTCCTGAAAGATCACCACCAATGCCTCAACCTTCCCAGCGATCTCCTTCAGAACTCTGGGATGTAGACCACCTGGTCCAGGTGATTTATCCACCTTCAGACTCTCACCTTCCCCAGCACTTTTCCCTTAGCGATGGCCACTTCACCCACCGCTAGCCCCTGACTCTTGAAGTTCTGGTAATGCTGCTGGTGTCTTCCACTACAAACACTGATAAAAAGTACCTGTTCAATTCCTCTGCTGTTTCTTCATTCCCCATTATTACTTCTCCAGCCTCTTTTCCTATCAGTGTCCACTCTTGCCTCTCACTTCCTACAAAAGACTGCGTAAAAAACTAACCCATCCTTATATTTCATCTTCACCAATCTAATGCTTATTTAGTTTTTAATGCGTATTTAGGTTTTTAAAGGTTTTCCAATCCTCTGTCTTCCTGCTAATCTTTTCTTTATTCATTCACAGGATTTGAGTTGAGTGCTGCTGACCGGGCAGCATTTATTGCCCATCCCTAATTGCCCAGGGGGAAGTTAAAAGTCAACCACATTGTTGTGGGTCTGGAGTCACATGTAAGCCAGACCAAGTAAGGCTGGCAGCTTCCTTCCCTAAAGGACATCACTGAACCAGATGGGTTTTTCTGACAATCGGCAATGGATTCACGGTCATCATTAGAGTGTTAATTCCAGATTATTTGAAAATTTAATCCAAATTCCACCATCTGCCGTGGTGGGATTCAAACCTGGGTCCCCAGAACATTATCTGGGTCTCTGGATTAACAGTCCAGCGATGTTACCACTAGGCCATCACCTCCCCACATTGTATGCTTTTTCTTTTGCTTTTATGGTGTCCCTGACTTCCTTTGTCAGCCGCAGTGCCTTGTCCTCCTCTTAGGATGTTTCTTCTTCCTTGGGATAAATTTCTGCTGTGCTTCCTGAATTACCCCCAGAAATTCCTGCCATTGCTGCCCCACTGTCTTCCCTGTTAGGGTCCCCTTCCAATCAACTCTGGCCAGCCCCTCCCTCATGTCTTTACTCAAGTTGTAACACATTTGCACCTGATTCCAGCTTCTCCCTCTCAAATTGCAGGGTGAATTCCGTCATATTATGGTCACTGTCCCATAGGTGTTCCTTCACCTTCAGCTCCCTATCAGGTCTGTCTCATTACACATCATCAAATCCAGAATCAAAAACAGAAATTGCCGAAAAAACTCAGCCAGTTTGGCAGCATCTATGCACAGAAAGCAGAGTTAATGTTTCAGGTCTAGTAACCCTTTCACAGGACTGGAGAACCTCTTCCACATCCTGACTACTGCTGGGAGGCCTGTACACAACTCCTAGCAGGGTCTTTTATCCTTTGTGGTTCCTCAACTCTACCCACACAGATTCTACGCCTTCTGACCCTACATCACTCCTTACTGTCGGCTTAATTTCATTTCTTACTAACAAGGCAACCCCATCCCTTTGCCCATCGGCCTGTCCTTTCGATAGGACGTGTATCCTTGGATATTTAGTTCCCAGCCCTGATCCCCTTGCAGCTACATCTCTGTGGTCCCCACAACATCGTACCTGCCAATTTCAAACTGCACTGCTGGCTCAGTTCCCTTGTTTCAAATACTGCACGCACTTCAGTACAACACCCTCAGTCCTGCTTTGATTGCCCCATTTCTTGTAATTGTCACCTCATCTGCTGTGCCTGAAGTTAGATTCCTGACCCTTTCCACAGTCTCTGTACTCTTACTTGTTCTGGAAATGTTAATAACCTGCGCTGAGATCTCCCCCCTCCCCTTTAACTTTTCCCATAATTTTCCATGCAATTGAAACCACCCGCAACCCCCCCCACCACCAACTCTCAGATTAACTGTAGGGCAGAGTTAGATAGATTCCACCACAGCTTTAAATAAACCCAACAATGGGGTAAAGTGCCACACTCCAAAGATTCACCATCCTCCGAGTCTGTTTCTCCTCACTTCAGCCCTGAATGGTCAGCCCCTTTGCTTGAGAATGTGTCTCTGTTCTCAATTACCCAGCCTGGGGATGGTTGCGGTGGGGGAGGGTTGTGAGACACCCTCTTCTCATCTAGCCCCTTCACAACCCTGTCTCTCAGTGAGATCACCTCTTATTCTGCTCAACTCCCAATCCCATTTACTCAGTCCCTCATCCCAGGGCCAGCTTGAGTGAAGCTTTGCTACTCCCTTCAGTTGGGGGAAACTGTGCATAATATGCCAGATGTGCTTTCACCAAAACCCTATAAAACTGAAATAAAACCTATTTAATCCTGCACACCACTCCCCATGTAATAAAGACCATTTGGTGTCCTGATTGGAAGCTGTTTGAGTGAGCTTGGTTTCTGTGTACAACACCCAAATCTCTTCCAACATCAAGGTTCCCCTGTTGAAAACAATTGTACTTTTCTATTTTTACACCAAAGTGACTCTCCTCACATGCAGCCCATGTCCTCTCCACAGCTTACCTTTCCACCTACCTGTGTACCATCAGCAAGCCCATACATTCCCTCTGTCGCTGCAAATATAGCAAACACTTTCTCACCTGGACACCCAAACGCAATCCAGTCCCCAGACACATTCACAGAAATCGACTCGATCCGTTGGTCTGAAATACTGGCGATAATAAGAATTAGTAACTGGAAGAATCGTTGCCTCCCAGCCCCACCCAGCACCTAATCACATTCATCATCATATCAATTTCCGGCCCCATGAGTGGGGATAGAGCAGTGCAGTTCAGCTCCTTGACAGTAACGGATCCCTCGGTACATTCCTGTGCTGTTCGCACTCTCCCTTACAGCCCACACTAACCCACCCATACATATTAACTCGTTTACTGCCTTCCCATTGCACCTGAGAACACTGGGCTTTACCTGAGCGAGTGGATGAGGTTAAATTCCGGCAGCTCATGGAGGTGAAATATCCCAGAAGCAAATCCTGTGACCAGGAGGTGAGTTTTCTTGTGGTAGGCAGCAGCTGTCAGATCATTGAAATCCTTCTCTTTATTGAAAAAATGCCTTCAAAACAAAAAAAAAAGAGGGTTGGAAAATACTGAGACATAAATCAGACAGGGAGGGGCAATGAGAGAGAGAGAGAGACAGTGAGAGAGGGGAAGGAGAGAGAGAGTGAGAGATACAGACAGAGACAGAAAAAGAGAGATAGACTGAGAGAGTGTGTATGTGTATGAGAGAGAGAAAGGAAAGGCAGAGGGACAGTAAAGACAGCGAGAGCGAGAGCGAGAGGTGGGGGGGGGGGCGCAAAAGAGAGAGAGAGAGAGAGAGAGAGATATAAGGACAGCCAGAGACACATGTAGAGCAACAATTAAAAAGAGACAGGTACATTGACGAACAGTCAATGACAAATCAGTGTGTATCTACAGCATTTCTTACTTTCCAACTCGAGAGTATTTCACTTTCCCAATCCTTTCCTGCTCTGACTCTGCTTTTCCCCGAATGATGTCTGCACTCTGCCCACTGATTTCTTGGCTTTGATCAGTCTCTGTTTTGTCCTTGGTCTTTGGGAGTTGGCGCTGAAGACCATCAGGTTCTGTATCACACTGCCACACACACAGGGTAGCATCCCGACTCAGTGTATAGATCTGCAGCAAAACATATCTCCGTTCAATCTGATAGCAACCACAGCAAACCACTCACTCCACCCAGCAGGAGGCACTACAGAGTCACTGGCAGCTCCAGACCTTCACCGTACCCCTGGGTCAAAGGTCAGGATGGGCTGCTCAAGCTGTGCCAATGAATATCTAACAGTGATGGCAAGGGGAATGTGAACCCCTGGGAGGGGGGAGTGAATGTGAACCCCCTGGAGGGGGGGGGGGGGGGTGAATGTGAACCCCTGGGAGGGGGAGGAGGGGGGTGAATGCCGACCCCTGGGAGGGAGGTGAATGTGAACCCCTGGGAGGGGCAGGAGGGGGTGATTGCAATCAGGATTTACTCACGTCCAAACTCTTCTCTTCAAAAAAACAGGCAACGATGGCATCTTTGTGTCCGCCGAGCGAATAGTAAATGAGATTGGCCCAGCGCTCTGCTCCAAATACCCAGGTACTACTGTCCATGCTGCCAACTGCAAAACACCTAGAACACACATTTCCCCAGCCCGTTAATCAGAGCCCACTGAGATCCCATCATCCCCACACAACACACAAACAACAACAACACCTCTGAGAGCCACCCATCACTCCAACAGCACACAGGGAGCACCCCCTACTCCCTCAGTCCGAGGGGGATAGTGCAGACCTCGTTCCTCAGGCGTGGTAGACCAGGTCAACACTGATTACGTGAACATTTTGACAAGAAGGTTCAACAGGATGGGGCTGGCTTGTTGCCCAGCCACAGTAATGACCCCGTCTCTCCTACTGGCTATCAAGGAGGTGAGAGGTGCTATATCAAGGAGGTGAGAGGCGCTATATCAAGGAGGTGAGAGGCG
>JAHRHZ010000174.1:60810-89059 GCA_024137785.1 Ginglymostoma cirratum
GCTATATCAAGGAGGTGAGAGGCGCTATATCAAGGAGGTGAGAGGCGCTATATCAAGGAGGTGAGAGGTGCCATATCAAGGAAACTTCCTCTTACTTTGAGTCGTCAGTCCAGTCGATGCATGTTGTCTCATCATAGGGTCCAAAGTAAGTCTTGTCCAGCACGAAGGGGTTAAATTCTCGGGTCTTACCAGGAGCGTGATACATCAGAACAACATTGTGCTTGCTCACAACAAACCTCCTGTGAAAGAAAACCGAGAGTCCAGGTTACAATCAGGTCCTGCGACCACACCGGAACAGCAGGCAGGGAACGGCAGGGATGGGGACATGCCAGGAAACTGCAGGGTCCAACACTGAGGCTGGGGACTGTCCTGATGGGGAGAAACAGGCCCAGCCATGGCGAGCTGTGATCAAATGGAGGACTTGCAGTATTGTCTCTTACCTGCCGTCAGGTGAGAAGCTGACACTGTGCACCCGGGAGTGGAAGTGAAATTGATGCAGAACAGATTTACTGATCAGACTGACCAACAAGGCTTCACCCTCTGCAAAGAAGCACATAGACATAGCCACTGGCATTACAGACCACATCATAAACAGACCTGGAGAAGGGGGCATGAGGTCAGGGAGACAGGCAGCGGGGGATGGTGTCTGGAGGTGGGTAACACAGATGACGGTGGGGGGGTAATGTGGGTACAAAATCCTCTTACCTTCATCGATAAGGATGGCTAGGTTTCCATCAGGAGACTGCCCGACACAAACTACATTTCGCTGAGCAGCAAGTGGCAAGGTCTCTGCCTTATTGCTGAAAGAAACCAGAGGATGGTCACACAGCCGAGCCTTGACAGCTCTAAACAAACCAAGGACCCCTCCCCACTGTCAGAAACACATCCATACACAACACACACCCACACACCATTACCATACACCCCGTCAATACAACACTGCAGCCAGAGACTGGGGCACTCTGGGAAAATATTTCCTCAGTACTGAAGGAGTGCCGCACTGTCGGAGGGCCAGGGCAGGGGCAGCGCCGCGCTGTCGGAGGGTCAGCGCTGGGGGAGCGCCGCACAGTCGGAGGGCCGGTACTGAGGGATCATGGGAGCTCTCTCTAATGTCTTTGCTAATAGCCATAAAAATAGAAACAAATATTTTGAGTTTCTTGAAGTCCAGATCATCAAGGTCCGTCGTTATCTGGTCTCTTGCACATTGGCTGCTTTTAATGTGTCTTTCTATTTTTAATATTTACTAATTGAGAAAGAACTATTTAAAAAACCAAGTATTCCAAAGGTTGCTTCAGGCTTTGATAAGCATGTGACCTCGCATCATTGCAAGCATTGTTTATACAGCTGCTTATTCAAGCAGTACATGGAGTGTAGTGTGCAGACGAACTGGAGCTGAGCAGTTGTGTACAAATGGAGCTTTGGTTTGATAATTGGTTACTACTCCACAAACCAATGTGTTACCCCTCACTAGGATAGCATTGTGGAAATCAAGTTGCACTATTCTCAGAGTCTGTGTAAGAGTCGAAGATTCTGAAATAAATACACAAAGAGTCCTCAACTTTCCTAATGGATAGACGCAAGTTGAGAAAGCAGAGACCAGGTTTCTGATCTAATAAGAATCACGATAAGTCATTACAGTCAGAGATCTATATCACAGGAAAAGGCCCTTCAGCCCATTAAGTCAGCACTAGTCAAAACAACCACCTGATTATTCTAGTCCCATTTGCCAGCATTTGGCCCATAGCCCTATATGCCTTACATCTAAATACTTCTTTCACATTATGAGGGTTTCTGCCTCTAGCAGCCTTACAGGCAGTGAGGTCTAGAATCCCACTACCTTTTGAGTGAAAAAGATTTTCCTCAATCTCTAAACTTCCTGCCCTGATTTTAAATCTACGTCCCCAGGTCATTGATCACTCCAGCAAAGGGAAAACTTTCTTCCCTATCTGGCCCGCTCAGTTTTATCCATCTCAATCATGTCCTCCCTCAATCTACTCTGCTCCAAGGAAAACAGCCCAGACTGTCCAATCTCTCATCATAACTGAAACTAGTAAACCTCCTCTGCATACTCTCGAGTGCACTCTTTTAGGGAGGGAAACTGCCATCCTTACCCGGTCTGGCCTACATCTGACTCCAGACCCACAGCAATGTGGTTGACTCTGAACTGCCCTCTGGGCAAGTAGGGATGGGCAATAAATGCTGCCTGGCCAGTGATGCCCTCATGCCGTGAACGAAGAAAGAAGTCACTGAAGGTTGGTATGTAGGTGCAGCAGGCAGTGAGGAAAGCTAATGGCATGCTCTCCTTCATAGTGAGAGGGTTTGAGTATCGGAGTAAGGATGTCTTGCTGCAGTTATACAGGGCCTTGGTGAAGCCAAACCTTGAGTACTGTGTACAGTTTTGGTCTCCTTGTCCAAGGGAAGGGCATTCTCACTATTGAGGGAGTCCAGGAAGGTTCACCAGACTAATTCCCGGGACGACAGGACCTGCATATTGAGGAAAGACCGGATCGACTGGGCTTGCATTGTATTTAGAAGAATAATGGAGGATCTCGTAGAAACATACAAAATCCTGATGGAACTGGACAGGCTAGATGCAAGAAGACTGTTCCCAATGTTGGGGGAAGTCCAGAACTAGGGGTCACAGGTGCTGGATGTGGTCCTTGCGTCTAAAGGGATCAAGGGGTATGGGGAGAGGGCGGGAATGGGATGCTGAGATTATTCAATACAAACATGGCTGATTGTACAATATTGCAGTCTCGAAGGGCCAAATGGCCTCCTCCTTCTATGTTTCTATGATGAACAGTCAGGCCCTGGGAAGCATCAAGGAGCAGAGGAACCTTGGCGTGCCTGTCCACCTGGTCCCTTAAGATAGTGGGAAGGAGGTTATTAGACAAGGCAGAGAATTTAATAGCAGGGAGTTGGTGGTAGAACCGTGCGAAAAGTTGATTAGTCCACAGCAAGAATATTGTGTGTTCTGGAATCCATGTTATATGAGGGATGAGAGGTTTTGTTTTGTTCGTTCATGGGATGAGGGTGTCACTGACCAAGCAGCATTTATTGTCCATCCCTAATCGCCCAGAGGGCAGTTCAGAGTCAACCACATTGCTGTGGGTTTGGAGTCAGATGTAGGCCAGACCAGGTAAGGATGGCAGTTTCCTTCCCTAAAGGACATTAATGAACCAGATGGATTTTTTCGACAATCGACAATGATTCATGGTCATCATTAGATTCTTAATTCCAGATATTTATTGAATTCAAATTCTACCATCTGCCGTGGCAGGATTCAAACCCTGGTCCCCAGAACGTTATTGGGGTCTCCGCATTAACAGTCCAGCGATAATACCACAAGGCTATGGCCTCCCCCTTATAATGGCTGTTCTCCAGTCATCTGGCACCAGAGGAATTGAAAATTATTGCCTGCCTCCTTGTTATTTCCTCCCTCGTCTCACTCAATAACCTGGGATAATTTCATCCAGCCCTGGAGATTTATCTACTTTTAAGTCTGTCAGACCCCTCAGAACCTCCTCTCTGTCTCTGCTAATTTCTTTAATTGTGTCATAGATCGTCTCACTAGTAGAGATCAATACCATAAGAAACAGGACTGGGAGTAGGACATTCGACCCCACAAGCCTGCTCCGCCATTCAGTAGGATCATGGCAGATCCAAGATTCCTCACATCCACTTTCCTTCATTTTCCCCATGACCCTTGCTTCCCTGACTGATTAAGAATCTCTCACAGCATTCAACATACACAAGGACTCTGCTCCCAGAGCTTTCTGTGGCAAGGAGTTCCAAAGACACCCCTGAGAGAGGAAATTATTCTTCATCTCAGTCTTAAATTGGTGCCCCTTTACTTTGAGACTTTGCCCTCTGGTCCTCGACTTCCTATGAGGGGAAAACATCCTCTCAGCATTTACCCTGTCAAGCCCCTTAAGAAACCTACATGTTTCAATAAGATCACCTCTTATTCTTCTAAACTCCAGTAAGTAGAGTCCCAACCTGTTTAACCTTTGCACATAACACAATCCCTCCATACCAACAATCATTTTAATGAACCTTCTCTGAGCCTCCTCCAACGAAGACAAATTATTCGTTTAGAACCAAAACTACACCCTTTGGCTCCACACACTATTTACCACTGTGGTCCCTGATGGGCCCTACCCTTTCCCCTAGTTATCCTTTCCTCATTAATGTACTCAAAATAACTTCAGATTACTTTACCTACCATTATGTTTTAATGCCGGCCTTTCGCCCCGTCCAATTTCTTTTATATAGCCCCTTTCACAACCATCAAGCTCCTCAAAATGTGGCACAGCCAATGGACTATTCTTGAAGGATTGTATCAGTTTTAGGAAATGTGGCGGAAAGAACCCAGCAACAGCACTGTGATAATGATTGGGTTATCTGTTGGTGTGATGTTGATTGAGGGATAAGTCACGGTCAGGATGCTGGGGAGAAATTCCCTGTTCTTCTTCAGAATTGTACCCCAGGATGTTTCACATCATCCTGAACAGGCTGGCGAGAGTTTTACCAACGGAGCAACATCTACAACTGACCTCTTCTCCGGAACCTCAGGTTCTCAGATATCTCCTCATTCTCCTCAGCTTGAAACAGTAATCAGCTAATTGTCTCAATCTCTCCTCATGGGGAATCCTCTCTTTGCAGGAATTAATCCATTCAATAAACATTTTAAAAGCATAGATTATCTGCCCATAGATTATCCCACTGCTGTTTGTGGGAGCTTGCTGTACAACTTCCCTCTATTACAACAATGTTTAAACTTCACAAAGTACTTGCTGAAGAGACTCAGCAAATCTGGCAGCATTCTGACTCTTCTTTAGAATTGGTCACTGGATCCAAAACATTAAGCTCTGCCATCTTTTCACAGATACTGCCAGGCCTGTTGAGTTTCTCCAGCCAGTTCTGTCTTTGTGATTCAGATATCCAGTTCTCTGTTTTATTCATAAAGTACTCTTCTGGCTGGAAAGCTCTTTGTCACATCCTGAGATTGGGAAAAGGAGCTAGAGAAATACAACATCTTTGGTTGACCAAGCTGGATCTCCCTGTCACTGTGTACTGCTCCCCAGTCCCCAAACTCACTTCTTTAGATCGAAGACCGTGACCCGATTTCCAACTGGACTGATGACAGAGTTTCCATCTGGTGAAAAGCTCAGGTTTCCACGGCGATAAACTGTCCCCAGCAGATTCGAGAACTGACAGGAGTAAAACACAATGGTCAGTGAGAGCGCTGCACAGGTCCCTGCACACTGTCCAGGAGAAATGGCAGTGACCAGAGGGAATGAAGAACTCAGAGCTCCAGGCCATTACCACTGGCTGTATAAATAGCTCTCTCTTTGCATCCCCAGCCACAGCCAAAGCCCCTCCCAAATCTGTCAGTCCCTGTACTATCAGGTATGGGATCAGTTTTTCACTGTACATCTTATCCATACCTGTTGTAACCATATACATCTCGATCAAATCTTCCCTCAATCTCCATTTGTCCAAGGAGAACACCTTCTCCATTCTTGCCCTGGAACTAAACACCCTCATCCCTAGACCATTCTGTGAATTTCCTCAGTACCCTCTCAAACACATCCTTCCTAAACCATGGTGACCAGGATGGTGTGGAAAGGATGCTCCCGTTTGTAGGAGAATTTAGAACTAGGGGTCACTGTTTAAAAATAATGGGTCACCAGTTCAAAACAGAAGCAAGGAAACATTTTCACCGAGAGGATTGGGAGTCCGTTCCTGAAAAGATGGTGGAAGCGGCATCTCTGAATATTTAAGGGAGAGGTAAACAGATTCTTGATAAGCCATGGGTTACAATCAGATCAGCTGTGATTGTACTGAATGTGGGGGAAGACTCAAAGGGCTGAATGGCCTGCTCCTGTTTGAAGATGTGTGAGTCATCAGTCAAATGGGGAATCAGGGAAACACTATTTCCACCTGGGGAGGTGATGGGGATGGGGATGGGGGTGGTCTCACCTGTAGCGAACCAGCACAAGAACAACAGGCCGAACAGCCCCAACCTGCGTCCAGTGGGTGACAGCCACTAGTCGGTCCGCCGGGGAACGTGAAATATAGAAGATAGGAGCAGGAGGAGGCCATTCATCACCATCATGGCTGATCATTCAACTCAATAACCTAATGATTTATCGCCATCCTGCAGAACCTAACCCTCACCCATAACCCCACACCCCATACCCCATACCCAGGGAGACCCCCCTACCGTATAGAAACTGGCCCATCAGCCCATCGAGTGCACAGCAACCCTCTGAAGACCATCCCACCCGTTGCCTGTTATTCCCCATGGTCAATCCACCATAACCTGCACAGGGGGAAGGAACTGGAGCACCCGCACACTCTCCCTCAGCTCTCACCCCACAGCCTCATTCTCTCTCTATCCCCCGGCCCTCACCCTGAAGTTAAATTTCATTCTTTTTCCTTTCGATGTTCCCGCGTGGCCGCTTCACACAGTCTTCCAGTCCTCCGTGCACTTCCGCCCCGCTGTGACACACTTCCCGCGGTGAAGCGACGTTTTTGCCCCGCAGTTACGTCACTTCCCCGGTTGCCAGCCATTTCCGCCCCGCTGAGACACACTTCCCTCAGTCATTAGCCATTTCCGCCCCGCCGTGACACACTTGCCCCTGTAGACTGCGGTGATGAGATACTCCTTTTCCCTCACTCAGTGACCCAATTCTCCATTAAAAAATACGTCTTTAAAAGAAACCAGAAATCTGTAACGTCAGTGTTGTTGGGTTTTAAGGCCACTGACCTTCACTATTAGATGTGGTGACAGCAAGCAGCCATTGAGCCCATCAACCATGCTCTCCTAGTCAATAAGGTCATGGCTAATCCACATCTCCACTTTCCCACCTTTTCAATTCCCAAAATGATTAACTTCCTATCCCATGGCCTGCCTTCCCCCTCACCACAGCCACAAATACTCACCACTGCCAGCCAGGAGATTCCCTTCACAGTCACAGCATGGGAGAGGAACCAATAAGAAAGGCTTCTCAAGGCATTGGCTGACACTTCATTTTCAAATTCATGTCCACATTTAACAATGTATTACTGTTACACTAATCACCCATCGTTCGCGTCTCCCCATCTTAGTTCCTTGATAAAGAATGCTAACTTCCCCCAATGCCTAATGGGGCCTAATATCTTCGTATTGTTCATTGTGGGACCACATTTTGGAAGCAGCCAAACAGTTGACAACCTTCACTTTTATTTAGCAACAGCCAGGGTGAACAAACTGCATTTTGAGACCAATCTGCATTTGGGAACGTACAGGAGTTTCTTTTCTATCAAGCAGCAACAGATTTACAGTCAGTATCACTGCACCCATAGTATACAGGAGTAGAATTAGGCCTTTTGGCCCATCAAGTCTGCACCATTTGATCATCTCTGATACGTTTCTCAACCCCATTCTCCTGCCTTCTCTCCATAACCCTTGATCTCCTTACCAATCAAGAAACCACTTGTCTTTGTCTTAAATACATTCAATAGCTTGGCCTTCGAATACCTCTGTGGCAATGAGTTCCATAGATTCCACTAGCTAAACAAATTCCTCATCTCAGTTCTAAATGGTTGCCCCTTCAGTCTGAGGCTATGCCTTCAATTCCTAGTCTCTCCTGATAGTGGACACTTCACAACATGGGGTCATAACTTAGGTAGCAGCCTCCTGTATGGCACCTTGTCAAAGGTCTTCTGGAAATCCAAATAGAGCACGTCCACTGTCTCCCCTTTGTCCAACTTGCTCATTACCTCCTCAAAGAATCCGAACTTATTTGTCAGACATGACTTTCCCTTGACAACACTGTGCTGACACAGCCCTTTTTTACCATGCACTTCCAAGTTCTCCACAATCTCAGCCTTAATAAAGGACTCGAAAATCTTACCAATGTGCAAGGTCGGCTAAACGGCCCTTAGTTTCCTGTAAGGGTCGTTCAGCCTTACTGGTCAGAACTGAATTCACTTATTTGTGAGCGCAGGTCTGGCTGATCTTTGTGAACAACACTAAAGGATGATGGATAATACAATTAGCATTGGTTTTAGATTTTTGAATAAGGAGATTAAGTTTAATGCATACACAAATCTAAATGTGGCATGACCAATACTAAATGATCTTTTGACAAATTACAAAACAATTCCTCAACTCCCAACGATTACTGGTCTGGTCAGGAGGTGCAAGGCAACTTTTCATGTGGCACTTGGTTGAGCGTTGTAAAACATTGACCCTGTCATTGTTTCCTCTAGTCAGCATCCTTGGGGCCGTATCCAATCCTTGGGATATGTGACATCCTTTGGTCCTGCTTGTAGAGACAGCAGGAAGCGGCCCACATTTTTTTTTATACTTTATTTGTAAAATATCTTTATGTACATACACAGGTACGAAATCAGCTTTGTACAGTCTTTGCGACTGAGAAAACAAGCTCAGAATTTGACAATCCCTGTAGTTGTTAAAAACCAAACGAATTTCTCACTCATGCAGGACACTATTTACATACATTGAGGCGGTGAGGGAAGGTCTGCAAACTGAACAGACCCTTGTATATTTTGTCAGAAAGACCTTAGATGGTCTTTCCTCATTGCATCTTGGTGGCAGCTGCCCCAAGCTTTAGTGTGTCCCTCAGCACATAGTCCTGGACCTTGGAATGTGCCAGTCTGCAACACTCGGTCAGGGTCAGCTCTTTATTCTGGAAAACCAATGAGCTTCGGGCAGACCAAACAGCATCTTTCATCTAGCTGTTAACAAACTGTGGGGCATAGAGTTCTGCATCACAGAGTTGCTCGGGACAAACTTTGACATAAACCACTGCATCTCTCTCCAGACTTTCCTTTGCAAAGGCACATTCCAGAAGGAGATATATGACTTTGACAGACTACTCAGGAAACCACACGACAGGATCCACTGTCTCCTTTTCCCCACAGGGTCTCGAGGATACAACATGCTGAGCACTGCTTGATGGATTTATTGTCAAAGGTGTTTGTCTTTGCAAATTTCTGTATGAAGAATGGCAGATATGGAATGGTCCAATGAGTTGGAGCATTCTGCACCACTGAGGCCATATCCATCCTTTTGCAATACCGGGGATAGCTAGAATCTCAGTACACAGAGACACTTGGTATTTGCATACTGAGGGTCTATACACAGCTTGATGTAGCCACACACAAAGGTGACCATCAGGATGAGGGCGGCGTTGGGTAAATTCTCTTCTTCTCCACCCCCCCTCACCACCCCCATCATCTAGAGCTTTGTACATGGTGTCCCTGCAGACACAATCCATATTTGACCTCCAGAAGAAGTAGAAGATGACTCGGGTGACTGCAGTTGTGCAGGTTCAGGGAATAGGCCAGACCTGCGCCATGTGCAGCAACACCGACAGTACTTCATACCTGCTAACCAAACTTTTACCTGTAGTGGCGAGGGAGTGGTGCTGCCATTAGCTCAGTTTCTGCCTCACCTTGGCAATACTCTCCTTCTGAGTGTTTGCACACGCCCTGGGCCCTCCAAACCATATACCCAGCACCTTCAGGTAATCTGTCCTGATGGTGAATGGGATAAAGGATCGGTGCCTAGTTCCCAAAGAAAACTGCCTCACTCTTGTCTCAATTTACCTTGATTCTCGAGGCCACTTTGAACTGGTCACACATGCTCATGACTCAGTGAACTGATAGCAGATCTGAGTAGAAAACGGATACGTCATCCATGTACATGGAGGCTTTGACCTGCGGGCCTCCATTGCCTGGAATAGTCACCCCACTCCGGCTCACATCCTTCCTGATGGACTCAGCAAAGGGCTCTGTACAACACACAAACTCGGCGAGAGAGTGGGCATCCCTGCCTGACTCCGGATCTGATCGGGAAGCTTTCTGATTCCCACCCGTTGATTGAGAGAGCACTAACAATGTTGGTGTAAAGCTGTCGGATCCAATTACAGATTCCCTCCCCAAAGCCAATTTTGGAGAATGTGACCCTCGTGTAGGTGCACAGTATCCTGTCAAAGGCCTTCTCCTGGTCCAGTCTGATGAGGCAGGTATCTATTCCTTTGTACTGCACGTAGGCGATCGTATCTCTGAGGGGCATACAGCTCTTAGATCTTTCTGCCCAGTACAGCACAGGTTTGGTCGGGGTGAGTCACTGATTCCAGAACAGACCTGACCTGGTTGGCGATGACCTTAGACAGGATTTTGTAGTCTGCATTTAGCAGTGAAATTGGTCACCAACTTCAGATTTTCTCCCTTTCTCCTGCTTGTAGATGAGGGTGATGATACATTTGCTCATGGATTTGCCCATGGTACCTGACAGAAACACACTGTCATACACCTCCAGCAGGTCGTAGTCAGTCAATCAAGTCCCACAGAGCAGAATACAACTCAGCCAGAAGGCTGTCACTTTCATGAATTTTACTCTTTTCAGAGGACTCAAGAGCCTTGGTCAGCTCATCCAGAGATATCGGCTGATCCAACCTCTCCCACGTGCTGTCATCTGAGACCTCCGTGATAGAGGACAGGAACGACGGGGAGGCCATGCTGTCTGTGGGCTTCATGCCATATAGTCTGGCATAAAAGGATTTGCTGATCCTCAGGATGTCAGACTGAGATGATGTTACCAACCCATCTTCCTTCAGGATGGTGATCACAGAGCTCTCCCTGTGCACCTTCTGGAAGAAGAAACATGAGCATGTCTCATCCTGCTCCACTGTGCAGATGAGCCTGGACTGGAAAATTATTTTGGAGGCATCTGAGGCAAGGAGCAAGGCTTGCTGGCTCTTCTTCTCCTGGAAATCCTCTGTAACATCAACCCCATCGTCTACAGCAGGAGTAGGTTCTGCATGGGTTTCTGGAGTTTGAACAGTTTTCCCTATGTCTCTCCCTGACCTTCTGCACACCTTTGAGAATAACTGACCTCTTTAAGAACCCCTTGGAGATAACAAGAACCGCAGATGGTGTAAGTTGGAGTCGATACAGTGTGGAACTGGAGGAACACAGCAGGTCAGGCAGCATCAGAGGAGCAGGGAAGTTGATGTTTCAGGTCAGGACCCTTCTTATGACCCCCTTGACCGTTTCCTACCAGTCCGCTGGAGACTCAAACAGGGGTTTGATAGTTCTCCAACCTGTGAAATCACTTCTGAGTTCCTCAATATGTTCTGGGGTCAAATGTTTCACATTCAGCTTCCACACTCCCTTGCCGGCCTGCTGGTCATCCTGTAGGAGACAGTAGTCAGAGAAGAACACTGGCTTAATGTCAGTGGATCTGACAGAGAACATGCAGGATGCAAACAGGAAATCTATCCTTGAACAGATAGATTCATGCGGCCGCACACTACGCTGCACTCTGTCTGCAGGGGTGCTGAAAACATCATGCAACTTGGAGTTTTTAGCCATTTCCATCAGGAATATGGGTGTGGCATCCAGTTTGCTGTCAGCTCTCCTGGATCGTCCACCTGTATCAATGCTGCAGTTGAAGTCTCCAGCAAGAATGATTATCCTGGACATCAGCAGCAGCAGTGGGAGCCATACCACCGGGGCATACACATTAATTAGTCTCAGGGGAACATTCCTGTACATTAAGTCTGTTACCAGGAGGCGCCCGCCTACCACCTCCTTAACTTTGGAGATGACAATGTTGCCTCCTTGCAGCTGGATACCTAGTCTGAAGGAATAGCGATCGTATTCCCCCCACCCCACCCCCGACCATATCAAAGGCCCCTGGGCCCATAATCGTGACCATTTCCTGTAGCTGCTGAGATGTGGTATCCCGCACTCCTGCAGAAACAGGAGGCCTGCTTTAATTTTGGCCAAGTGATTCAACATGGAGACACAGTGCAGAGTGACTTTAACATGACGCACATAAAAAATGGTTTTGAAAATTGCCAAAATTAAAGATCACCATTGGTCCAACACTAGTTCACCACTGGCTTTTACTCACTGGGCAAGCTCCTGCCCATTTGGGTGGGGAAGTTGTTGCATCCTTGCAGGCCTGGGGGAGGCACTGTCCCTCGCTCAGGCCCGAGGGATCTGTCTCCTTCCTCCCTGGCACAGGGGGCATTGACACCAGATCAAGACATGGGGGCAAGGATGAAGCTAGGAAGGTACAGGTCTGATATGGACAGAGCTGCTGTCACGCTCTGCTCCGAGTTCAGTGCATTGCTGCTTCTGGTGGCCCGGAGCTGTGGTGAACTGAGTACCCTACTGGTTCCCAATGACTGGTGGTTGGGTTTTGAGGGGGCTGGGGGGTGCTTCTCTCCTTCTCCCCTATGGGGCTTTTTGTCTCTTTTTCTGTCTGTGGCCATCCTTCCCACACCTTCATCATGAGAGGAGATGTTGGTGTGTCCTTCATTTCTTTGTGGCCATTAGAGGGCTCCACATGGTTTTCTTTCCCAAATGTTCTCCACCTTTGTCCACTCCCCCACTCATACTGACATATCAATGTCTGCTACGGATGAAAATAAGCTTCTTGTCACTCACCAGCGAGAGTCTCACCTCACTGTTCAGCACATTGATGGAGAATCAGAAGTTTTGCTTTTGACGTTGAGAATCACATTTCTGCTGATCTCACCCAATTTTCCCAAAATTGGGCACATTTATCATGAAGATTAAATACATCAAGGTGTTTATCATCTTGTAACAGATCATCTTCTATTGCAGACTGTAGGTAACACAAACATATCTTACCTTAAAGATTTCCAAAAGTGGAGTTACAGGTAGACAGGGCGGCAAAGAAGGCAATTGGTACGCTTACCTTTATTAGTCAGTGCATTGAGTAGAGGAGTTGAGCCGTCATGTTATAGCTGTACAGGACATTGGTTAGGCCAGTTTTGAAATACTGCATCCAATTCCGGTTTCCTCACTATAGGAAGGATGTTGTAAAACGTGAAAGGCTTCAGAAAAGATTTGCCATAATGTTGCCAGGGTTGGAGATTTTGAGCTACAGGGAGGGGCTGAATAGACTGGGGCTATTTCCCCTAGAGTGTCAGAGACTGAGGGGTGACCTTATAGAGGTTTATAGGATCATGAGGGGCATGGAAACGGTAAATAGACAAGGTCTTATCCCCAGGGTAGGGCTGTCCAAAACTAGAGGGGCATAGGTTTAAGGTGAGAGGGGAAAGATTTAAAAGGGACCTAAGGGGCAACTTTTTTATATAAAGGGTGGCGTGTAAAGTATGGAACAAGCTGCCCAAGGAAGTGGAGGAGGCTGGTACAATTACAACATTTAAAAGGCATCAGGATGGGTTTATAAATAGGAAGGATTAGAGAGATATGGGCCAAATGCTGGCAAATAGGACTAGATTAATTTAGGATATCTGGTCAGCATGGATGAGTTGGACCAAGGGTCTGTTTCCGTGTTGTACAGCTCAATGATTCTAACAAGGATTCTTGGCCTGTTCCCACGGGGATGAGGAATTCCAGCTGGCTCCGTGTGCAGCTTGAAGGTGTACATGGTACAATCCATCAAATGATTAAATAGTTAGGAAGGCAAATGCAATGTTGGCATTTATTTTGAGAGGACTTGAATATAAAAGCAGGGATGTACTACTGAGGCTTTATAAGGCTCTGGTCAGGCCACATTTGGAATATTGTGTGCAGTTTTGGGCCCCATATCTCAGGAAGGATGTACTGGCCCTGGAGTGGGTTCAGAAGAGGTTCACAAGAATGGTCCCAGGAATGGAAAGCTTAACATATGGGGAACGTTTGAGGATTCTGGTTGTATACTCTATGGAGTTTAGAAGGATGAAGGGAGATCTAATTGAAACTTACAGAATATTGAATGGACTGGACAGAGTGGACGTTGGAAGATGCTTCCATTGGTAGGAGAGACTAGGACCTGAGGGCTGTGGCCTTAGAGTAAAGGGAAGACCTTTTAGAATGGAGATAAGGAGAAACTTCTTCAGCCAGAGTGGTGAATCTACGGAATTCACTGCCACAGAAGGCTGTGGAGGCCAGGTCATGGAGTACATTGAAAACGGAGATAGATAGGTTCTTGATTGTCAAGGAAATCAAGGGTTACAGGGAGAAACTGGGAGAATGGGGTTGAGAAACTTATCAGCCATGATTGAATGGCGGAGCAGACTTGATGGCTGAATGGCCTAACCTCTGCTCCTAAGCCTTATGGTCTTATCCACTGTAACCAGGCCTCTCAGTATTCTCTAAGTTACAATCAGATCCCCCCATCCTTCTAAATTCCATCGAGTGTAGACCTAGCGTCCTTAACTGCTCCTCATATGACAATCCCTTCATCCCTGCGATCCTTCTTATAAACCTCCTCTGGACCCCTTCCAAGGCCAGCACATCCTTCCTTAGATACAGGACCCTAACTGCTCAAAATATTCCAAACGTGGTCTGACCAAAGCCTTATGCAGTCTCAGCAGTACATCCCTGTTCTTGAATTCTAGACTTGTTCAAATGAATGTTAACATTGCATTTGCCTCCTAACTGCCAACTGAACCTGCATGTTAAGCTTAAGAGACTCACAAGTCCCTTTGTGCTTCACATGTACAAAGCCTTTTCTCATTTAGAAAACAAACAATCTACACCTCTATTCTTCCTAACAAAGTGTATAACCTCACACTTTCCCACAGAGTATTCTATCTGCCACTTCTTTGCTCACTCTCCCAGCCTGTCCAAGTCCTCCTGCAGCCTCCCCACTTCCTCAACACTCCCTGTCCCACCACCTATCTTTGTGTCATCTGCAAACTTAGCAACAATGCCCTCAGTTCCTTTATCCACTTCATTAAATGTATAACGTGAATAGTTGTGATCCCAATATGGATCCCAGAACTCCACTAGTCACCAGCTGCCATCCTGTTAAAGATCCTCTATCCCCATTTTTCCCTTCTGCCAGTCAGCCAATCCTCTATCCATGCCAGTATCTTGCCCCTCACACTGTGGGCCCTTATCTTATTTTGCAGCCTCCTGTGTAGTTCCTTGTCAAAGGCCTTCAGGCATGACCTCCCCTCGATGAAGCTGCACTGACTCAGCCCTATCTTACCATGCACTTCCAAGTGCTCCACAATCTCAGCCTTAATAACAGACTCTCAAATCTTACCAGTGACTGAGGTCAGCCTAAGCAGCCTTTCGCTTCCTGTCTTCTACCTCCATCTCTTCTTTAATGGAGGTGGTGGGGGGGGGGTTACATTGGCCATTTTCCAGTCATCTGCGACCCTCCCTAACTCAAGTGATTCCTGAAAGATCACCACCAATGCCTCTACAATCTCCTCAGCGATCTCCTTCAGAACTCTGGGATGTAGACCACCTGGTCCGGGTGATTTATCCACCTTTAGACTCTCACCTTCCACAACATCATAGAACATAGAACATAGAACACAGAACCATAGAACCAATGTCCACATCAACATATGTACATACAATGAGCCTGAGTTTGATCTATTGTTTTCACTGTACTCAGTACATGTGACAAGTGTTATTTTGTGCTCTCTATTGGCAGATCGTATAATACAAAGTGCATGAGGGCAGCAGAGTGCAGAATGCAGTGCTACAGCCGCATATTAGATGGGGAGAGAGGGAGAGAGAGAGAGAGAGAGAGAGAGCGCGAGAGAGAGAGAGAGAGCGCGAGAGAGAGATCAGCATCATCATTTGAGGGGTCTGGTCAGAAGTTTACTAAGAGCAAGGGAGAAGCTGTTCTTGAATCTATTCATATATGTATTCAAACTTCTATATCTTCTGCCCGATGGAAGAGGCTGGAAGAGAGTATAACTGGGTGGGAGGGGTTTTGATTACATTGATTGCTTTCCTGAGGCAGTGGAAAGTATAGATAGAATTAATAGATGAAAGGCTAGTTTGCGTGATAGACTAGGCTGTGTTCACGACTCTCTGCAGTTTCTGATGTCTCGGGAACAGCAGTTGCCATACAGATTAGTTGAGCAACAGCCTGACATAGTCATACGCACAGAATCATACCTTACAGACAATGTCCTAGACGTCACCTTCACCATTACCATCCCTGGATATGCCCTGTCCCACTGCCAGGACAGACCCAGCAGAGGGGACGGCATTGTATACAGATGGGAAGGTGTTGCTCTAGAGGTCCTCAACATTGACTCCAGGCCCCATGAAGTCTCATGGCTTCAGGTTAAACATGGGGCAAGGAAACCTCCTGCTGATTACCACATACTGTCCTCCCTCAGCTGATGAATCAGTATTCCTCAATGTTGAACAACATTTGGAGGAAGCACAGAGGATGGCAAGAGCACAAAAATGTACTCTGGGTGGGGGGGGGATTTCGGTGTCCACCATCAACAGTGGCTTGGCAGCAGTACTACTGATCGAGCTGGTCGGGTCCTAAAGGACATAGCTGCTAGACTGGGTCTGCGGCAGGTGGTGAGGGAACCAACAAGAGGGAAAAACATATTTGACCTCATTCTTACTAATCTGCCAGCTGCAGACACATCTGTCCATGACAGCATTGGTAATAGTGACCATCGCATCGTCCTTGTGGAGACAAAGTCCCGCCTTCACATTGAGAACAACCTATCACTGTGCGAAATGGGACAGACTTCGCACAGATCTAGCAACTCAAGACTGGACATCCACGAGGCGCTGCGGGCCATCAACAACAGGAGAATCTTACTCCAGCACAACCTGTAACCTCATGGCTTGGCATATCTCCCACTCAACCATAACCATCAAGTCAGGGGATCAACCCTGGTTCAATGGAGAGTGCAAGAGGGCATGCCAGGAGCAGCACTAGGCATACCTGAAAATGAGGTGTCAACCTGCTGAACCTACCAAACAGGGCACTTACACGCCAATCAGCAAAAGCAGCAGAGCTAAGCGATCCCACAACCAACAGATCAGATCTAAGCTCTGCAGTCCTGCCACATCCAGTTGGGAATGGTGGTGGACAGTTAAACAACTCACTGGAGGAGGAGGCTCCACAAATATCCCCATCCTCAATGATGGAAGAGCCCAGCACATCAGTGCAAAAAATAAGACTGAAGCATTCGCAGCAATCTTCAGCCAGAAGTGCCAAGTGGATGAGCCATCTCGGCCTCCTCCAGTGGTCCCCAGCATCACAGATACCAGTCTTTAGCCAATTCGATTCACTCCACATGATATCAAGAAACGGTTGGAGACACTGGATACTGCAAAGGCTACGGGCCCTGACAACATTCCAGCAATTGTACTGAAGAATTGTGCTCCAGAACTTGCCGCTCCCCTAGCCAAGCTGTTCCAGTACAGCTACTACACTGGTATCTACCCAGCAATGTGGAAAATTGCCCAAGTATGACCAAATCCAACCCGGCCAATTACCACCCCACCAGTCTCCTCTCGATCATCAGTAAAATGATGGTAGGTGTCATCAACTGTGCTATCAAGCAGCACCTGCTCAGTGACACCCAGTTTGGGTTCCGCCAGGGCCACTCAGCTCCTAATCTCATTACAGCCTTGGTTCAAACATGGACAAAAGAGCTGAATTCCAGAGGTGAGGGGAGAGTGACAGCCCTTGATATCAAGGCTGCATTCGACCGAGTGTGGCATCCAGGAGCGCTAGCAAAACTAGAATCAATGGGAATCAGGGAGCAAACTCTCCGGTGGTTAGAGTCATACTTGACACATAGGAAGATGGTTGTGGTTGTTGGAGGTCAATCATCTCAGCTCCAGGACATCTCTGCAGGAGTTCCTCAGGGTAGTGTCCTCGGCCCAACCATCTTCAGCCTCTTCATCAATGACCTTCCCTCCATCATAAGGTCAGAAGTGGGAATGTTCGCGTATGATTGCACATTGTTCAGCACCATTCGTGACTCCTCAGATACTGAACATGGACAATATCTGGACAATATCCAGGTTTGGGCTGACAAGTGGCATGTGACATTTGTGCCATACAAAGGCCAAGCAATGACCATCACCAATAAGGGACAATCTAACCTTGGGCCCCTTGATATTCAACGATGTTACCATCACTGGATCCCCCACTATCAACATCCTGGGGGTTATCATTGAACAGAAACTCAACTAGACTCACCACATTAATAGAGTGGCTACAAGAGCAGGTCAGAAGCTAGGAATAGTGCAGTGAGTAACTCACCTCCTGACTCCTCAAAGCCTGTCCACCATCTACAAGGCACAAGTCAGGAGTGTGATGGAATACTCCCCACTTGCCTGGATGGGTGCAGCCCCAACAACACTCAAGAAGCTTGACACCATCCAGGACAAAGCAGCCCACTTGATTGGCACTACAGCTACAAGCATCCACTCCCTCCACCACCGACGCTCAGTAGCAGCAGTGTGTACTATCTACAAGATGCACTGCAGAAACTCATGAAAGATTCTGAGACAGCACCTTCCAAACCCACGAACACTTTCATCCAGAAGGACAAGGGTAGCAGATACATGAGAACACCATCACCTCCAAGTTCCCCTCCAAACCACTCACCATCACGACTTGGAAATTTATTGCAGTTCCTTCACTGTCAATGGGTCAAAATCCTGGAATTCCCTCCCTAAGGGCATTGTGGGTCAACCTACAGCAGGAGGACTGCAGCAGTTGAAGAAGGCAGCTCACCACCACTTTCTCAAGGACAACTAGGGATGGGCAAGAAATGCTGGCCATCCATCGACACCCACATCCCACAAATGAATAGAAAAAAAAAAACGCAGTGATACATCCAGATCGGATGCTTTCTATGGTGCATCTAGAAATATTGGTAACAGTCCTCGTGGTCATGCTGAATTTCCTTAGCTTTCTGAGGAAGTAGAGACGCTGTTCTGCTTTCTTGACCGTCATGTTGACATGGGTGGACCAGGATAGATTGTTGGTGATCATCACTCCCAGAAACTTGACACTCTCAACCATCTCCACCACTGATACAGACAGGGGTGTACCCTCCACTCTGCTTCCTGAAGTCAGTGACCAGCTCCTTTAGTTTTGTTGATGTTGATGGAGAGATTGTTGTTTTTACACCATGCTGCTAATCTCTTTCCTGTGTTCTGTGTTGTCATTGTTTGAGATCTGACCTACAATGGTGGTGCCATCAGCAAACTTGTAAATGGAGTTTGGGGTGGAATTTGGCCACACAGTCGTGACTGTATAAGGTATATAGTAGGGGGCTGAGTATGCAGCCTTGCTGGGCACTTGTGTTGAGGATTATGGTGGAAGAGGAGGTGTTGTTGCCAATTTTCACTGATTGCAGTGTATGGGTCAGCAAGTCAAACATCCAGTTACAGAGGGCGGAAGCAGAGATCTGGGTCTCAGAATTTAGAGCAGACTTTGTTTGGAATTATGATGTTGAAGGCAGAGCTGTAGTTAACAAATAGGACCCTGATGTAGGTATCCTTGTTGTCCAGAGGTTCCAGGGTTGAATAAAGGGCCAGGGAGACGGCATCTGCTGTGGGCCTGTTATGCTGGTAGATGAATTGCAAGGGATCAAGGCATGCTGGTAGGCTGGAGTTGATGTCAGCCACGACTAAGCGCTTGAAGCACTTCATGATTATGAAGGTCAGAGCCACCAGGTGGTAGTCATTGAGGCATGCTGCATGATTTTTCTTTGGCACCTGGATGATGGTGGTGGTTTTCTTGAAGCAAGTGGGGACTTCAGATTGTAGTAAGGAGAGGTTAAATATATCTGCGAATACTCCTGCCAGCTGGTCCACACAGGATCTTAGTGGACGGCTGGGGACGCCATCCAGAAGTCACTTTCCATGGTTCACTCTCAAGAAGGCTGAACTAGCATTTGCAGCAGTGACCATGGGTACAGGAGCACTGGGACTATTAGGATAGGTGACATATTTTCATTCACCTGCTGTTCAAAGCGAACATAGAAATGCATGGAGTTCATTGGGTAGGGATCTACTGTTGCCCACGATTCTGTTCGACTTCACTTTGTAGCCCGTTATGTTGGGTAAGCCTTGCCACAATCAACAGCTGTGTGTGACTCAAACTCAGTTTGGTATTGCCTCTTGGCATCTCTGATGGCCTTATGAAGGTTGTACCTGGACTTCCTGTATATGTCAGGATCGCCCGACTTGTATGCCTCAAACCTGGACTTCAGCAGGGAGTCGATCTCCTGGTTCATCCATAGTTTTTGGTTGGGGAACATTCAGATAAGTGTGTGGTTACTGTGTGATTATCACTGTATGATCTTTGGGATGAAATTCTGCTGTGCCTCCCCAATTACCCTCAGAAACTCTTCCATTGCTGCTCCACTGTCTTCCCTGTTAGGGTCCCCTTCCAATCAACTCTGGCCAGCCCCTCCCTCATGACTTTACTCAAATTGTAACACGTTTGCACCCGATTCCAGCTTCTCCCTCTCAAACTGCAGGGTAAATTCCGTCATGTTATGGTCACTGTCCCATAGGCGTTCCTTCACCTCCAGCTCCCTAATCAGGTCTGTCTCATTACACATCACCAAATCCAGAATTGCCTGTTCCTAATGATTTCTACCAGAATCTCCTCCAAAAGACCGTCTCATAGACATTTCACAAATTCCTTTTCTTGAGATCAACTACCAACCTGATTTTCCCCAGGCCACCTGTATATTGAAAGCCCCCATGATTATTGCAATATAACTTTCTTACATGACCTTTCAATCTACTTTATTTTCTCCACATCCTGACTACTGCTAGGAGGCCTGTACAAAATTCCCATCAAGGCTTTTCTCTTTAGCAGTTCCTCAACTCTACCCAAACAGATTCTATGCCTTCTGACTCAATATCACATCTTGCTATCAATTTAATTTCATTTCTTACTAACAAGGCAAACCTGTCAAATCGGCCTCTCCTTTCAATCGGACAGGTAACCGTGCATACATAGCCCATGGATATCCTTGGAATTAGGAACAGGTGGGGCCATTCGACCCCTCAAACTTGTTTTGTCATTAAACCAGATTAATTCTTTTCTTTGTTTCTTTATGGGTTGGGGCTTCCCGGCAGGGCTGGCATCTGTTACCTGATATTTGAATTTACTGCCGTTAGAGTGAAGAAATCCCTCCTCATCTCAGTCCTGCCATTTCTCTTGAAACCATGTCCCTGCTTTCATGTGTCACCTCAATTAGTTGTATATTTAAATCGTAATGTAATTCCTTGTAACATGCAGCCAGAATTCAACTTTGGAAAGATGTGCAAAGAAAATTTAAATTTGAGTGTTAAACAGATGTATCCTGTATTGTTTATTGCTTCATAACAGGACCATAAGACCACAAGACATAGGACCAGAAGTTAGGCCATTCACCCCATCAAGTCTGCTCTGCCATTCAATCATGGCTGATAAGTTTCTCAACCCCATTCTCCTGCTTTCCCCCCATAACCCTTGATCCCCTTGATAATTAAGAACCTATCTATCTCCGTCTTAAATGTACTCAATGACCCGGCCTCCACAGCCTTCTGTGGCAGTGAATTCCATAGATTCACCACTCTCTGGCTGAAGAAGTTTCTCCTTATCTCTGTTCTAAAAGGTCTTACCTTCACTCTAAGGCTGTGGCCTCGGGTCCTAGACTCTCCTATCAATGGAAACATCTTCCCAACATCCACTTTGTCTAGGCCATTCAGATCCCCCCCATCATCTTTCAAAAATCCAATGAGTATAGTCCCAGAGGCCTCAAACGTTCCTCCTATGTTAAGCTTTTCATTCCTGGGACCATTCTCATGAACCTCCTCTGAACTCGCTCCAGGGCCAGTACATCCTTCCTGAGATATGGGGCCCAAAACTGCACACAATACTCCAAATGTGGCCTGACCAGAGCCTTATAAAGCCTCAGTAGTACATCCCTGCTTTTATATTCAAGTCCTCTCAAAATAAATGCCAACATTGCACTTGCCTTCCTGACTACTGACTCAACCTGCAAGTTTACCTTCAGAGAATTCTGGACTAGAACTCCCAAGTCTCTTTGCACTTCAGACGTCTGCATTTTCTCCCCATTTAGAAAACAGTCCATGCTTTTATTCTTCTTACCAAAGTGCATGACCTCACACTTTCCCACGTTGTACTCCCATCTGCCACTTCTTTGCCCACTCTCCTAACCTGTCCAAGTCCTTCTGCAGCCTCCCCACCTCCTCAATACTACCTGTCCCTCCGCCTATCTTTGTACCGTCTGCAACTTAGCCAGAATGCCCACTGTTCATTAATGATCTAGATGAAGGAACTAAGTGAAAAGTTGTGGTTCCAGCACCGACCCTTGCGGAACATCACTTGTCACCGGCTGCAATCCTGAGAAAGACCACTTTATCCCCACTCTCTGCTTTCTGCCAGACAGCCAATCTTCTACCATGCGAGCACCTTGCCTCTAACACCATGGGCCCTTGCTCAACAGTCTCCTGTGTGGCACCTTAAAGGCCTTTTGAAGTCCAGGTAGATAACATCCATTGGCTCTCCTTAGTCTACCCTGCTCATTACTTCCTCAAAGAATTCTAGCAGATTGGTCAGGCATGACTTCCCCTTGATGAAACCATGCTGACTTTGCCCTATTTTATCATACACTTCCAAATACTCAGAAATCTCATCCTTTACAATGGACTTCAAAATCTTACCCACGACCGAGGTTAGGCTATTCGGCCTGTAATTTTCCATCTTTTGCCTTATTCCCTTTTTAAACAAGGGTGTCACCTTAGCAATTTTCCAGTCCTCTGGGACCCTCCTTGATTCTAGTGATTCCTGAAAGATCACCACTAATGCTTCCACTATCTCTTCAGGTATCTCCTTTAGAACTCTATGGTGTAGTCCATCTGGTCCTGGTGATTTATCCACCTTCAGGCCAATCAGTTTTACAAGCACCTTTCCCTTGGTGATGGCCACCATACTCAGTTCTGCCCCCGACTCTCTTGAATTTTTGGGAGATTGCGTCAGTCTTCACGGCCGAAGACGCGAGTAAAGTAATTATTCAGTTCCTCAGCAAATTTCCTTGTTCTACACTACCCTCTCTTTTCCAGTGGTCTAATGTCCACTTTTGCCCTTTATATCCCTAAAGAAACTCTTACAGTCTTCATTTATATTACTGGCTAGCTTACCCTCATATTTAATCTTCTCCCTCCTTTTGTTTTGTTACCCTCTGTTGGTCTTTGTAAACTTCCCAGTCCTCTGGTTTCCCACTGCCCTTCGCCACATTATGTGCTTTCTCTTTTGCTTTTATGCTATCCCTGACTTCCTTAGTCAGTCATGGTTACCTCATCCTCCCTGTACCATGCTTCTTTTTCCTCCGGATGAATTTTTGCTGCGTCTCCTGAATTACTCCCAGAAACTCCTGCCATTGCTGTTCCACTGTCTTTCCTATTTGGCTCCTCTTCCAGTCAATTCTGCCCAGCTCCTCCCTCATACCTCTGTAGTCACATTTATTCAGCTGTAATACCGTTACCTCTGATTCTATCTTCTCCCTCTCAAATTGCAGAGTAAATTCTATCATCTTATGATCACTGCCTCCTAAGGGTTCCTTTACCTTAAGCTCCCTCATCAAGTCTGCCTCATTGCACAACACTAAATCCAGTATTGCCTGTTCCTTTGTGGGCTCCACCACGAGCTGCTCCAAAAAGCCATCTCGTAGACATTCCACAAACTCCTTTTCTTGCAATCCACTACCAACTTGATTTTCCCAGTGCACCTGCATATTGAAATCTCCCATGATCACTGTGACTTTGCTTTTCTTACACACGTTTACTATCTCCAGGTGTATCTTGTGCCCCAGCTCCTGACTGCTGTTTGGAGGCCTGTACACAACCCCGACTATGGTTATTTTACCTTTGCGGTTCATCAATTCTATGTGGATAATCACCATCACATCTACATTAACATGTCACCTTCCACTGATGAAAGACTGTTCTCAACAGCCATTCAATGGAGCTGGTCCCACACTTTGCTTCCATCAGAGAGGACATTCCTTTAGCTTTGACTAGTAGAATATACTAGCAGGTAACTCTATTTCAAAAGGAGGGAATTTATGGACAGAGCTGGTGAAAGTGGGCAAGGTCCGTAATGAATACGTTGCATCCGTATTCACAAAAGAAGACATGGCAGGCTGAAACAGAAAGTAAAGTCACATGGGATCCATGGTGGGCTGACAAAATGGGTACAGAACTGGTTTAGTCAGAGGGGAGAGAGAAGTGGAAGAAGGGTGTTTTTCAGACTGAAGCTCTGTGACCAGTGGTGTTCCACACTGATCAGCGCTGGGACCCCATGTGTATTTGTATGAATGATTTAGAGGAGAATGTAGGTGGCATGATTAGTAAGTTTGCGGATGACACTAAGATCAGGGGAGCTGCGGATAGTGAGGAGGATTGGCAGAGGATACAGCAAGAAATAGACAGGCTGGAGACTTGGTCTGAGAAATGGTAGATGGAGATTCATCTGGATAAAAAAATGAGGTGATGCATTTTGGAAGATCTAAAGCAGGAAGGGAGTATTAGTGAATGGCATCACCCTTAGTCACATCACAGAGTGACCTCGGTGTAATGGTCCACAGTTCCCTGAAAATGGCAATACAAGTGGATAATGTGGTCAAGGACGTTTATGGCATGTTTGCCTTCTTTGATCAGGGCATAGAGTATAAAAATTAGCAAGTCATGTTGCAGCTGTATAGAACTTTAGTGAGGCCACATTTGGAATATTGTGTACAGTTCTGGTCACCACGCTACCAGAAGGATGTGGAGACTTCGGAGAGGTTACAGAAATGGTTTACCAAGACGTTGTCTGATTGGAAAGTATTAGCTGTGAGGAGAGATTGGACAAAATTTGGTTTGTTTTCAATTGAATGTCAGCGGCTTAAGGGTGACCTGATGCAAATTTACGTAAATATGACAGGTATGGATAGTTGAAGTCTTTTTCCCCCAAGGGAGAAATGTCAATTACTGGGGGATACAGCTTTAAAGGTAAAATGGGAAAAGTTTAAGGGGGATGTGAGAGGCAAATATTTTACACAGATACATGAACAGGCAGGGAATAGAGGGATTCAGACCTTCATGTGTAGAGGTGAAACATTTTTAGTTTAGAAAGGCGTCTTGTGTCAGCACAGTCGTGGTGGGCCGAAGGACCTGTTCTGGTGTTGTACTGTTCTTTGTTTACTCCCTTTGCTCCAACATTGCCACCACGAGGGAACAATTGAAAAGGAGAAAATTTCACTTTCTCCCTTAGAGTCACCAAGTAAGAGGATACAAAACAAGTCAGTCACTGCAGACAAAAATGTCGAGGATGCTGATGTTTATATAATGTTCACAATTCACATCCACATCTTCCCTGCCCTCAGCACAAGTAAAGCAAGGCTGAATTGACAGGGATGTCAAGCTGAGAGATTCTCTCCTTATTGGGTGCAAATACTGAGCCCCGAGTTGACTGAGCCCCTGACCGAATTCCCAGCCATTTACAAAAGTCCCCAGCTGCTGTCAAATTGCCCCACACATTGAGCTGTTGGGGATGTCACAGGTAAATGAGCTCTCTTTGAGACATTCCAGCCTCAGCTCATTTGAGTAGCCCCAGAACCCACTCACAACATAAGCTCTGAAAGTTTATATTACTCTCTCTCTCTCTATACACATATTTATATAATTAAACCTGGATTAAAAATTAAGGATTATGTAAATAAATAAAGAAGTATTCAATTAGACCACAGATTGAACTGGAAATCATTTCAATCAAAAGCCATCAGGAGGGAATAGGAAGGGGAATGATCATACAGAGGTGTGGTCAGCTATAAAAACAATAGTGACTTAGGCCAACTCAGTGCACTGCTCAGAGACTGGATGTGTCAGTCTGCACTGCCCTGGTCTCAGATACAGCCTCGCTCACAAGAAAAATGGGAAAGCAGAAGTTGGAATCTAATGGAGCTGGCACAGAATTGCTCCTGATCCCAGAATATCAGGATGGGAGCAGGCAGCTGGTGCCCAGGGGCTGAGTGGGTTTCACTGGGCTGTCTGAGGGGCTCAATGGCTTGCAAAGAGTGACTTTTATACCAAACACATCATTTCTTCCTCATCTAAAAGAAAGTCACGAATGTTTCGGCATAACTGATACAAAGACAGAACATAATTACAACACCACTCCCCACAGAGCTGTACAGAAAAATTTACAAGAGAGAGACAGCTCCTGTCATGCTGTGTTAGGGCACAGTCATGTGACACATTGCTGTACTGTAAATGGTACAGTGAACCCCAATGATAAATCAGCACATTGTCACATTACATTACAAAACATGATCACATGACAGAGCCCCATCATCTCACGTGACAGACTGCTGGCAAAACACAGAGCCCAGTCACGTCACATTAACCTCCAACATGTGGTCGTCCTGGCTGGGGATGACAAGGATCTGCATGCTGGAGCTGGTGTTGAAGACCTGGCCACTGGAGAATGGTAACAAGCGTGGCATTGGGACACCCCGGTGCTCATTGCTGCTGGACGACTGGCTGCTACCTCGGCTCCTCATACTACTGCTCTCGACCTGCTCGTCGAGGTTTCTGTCCACAGACAAGGTGTCGTTCTCCATCCAATTATCTGAAAGCCATAGAGACAGCACATTAAAACAGGAACACACCCAGCTCAGATCACCAGTACCCCAGATACCAGCTACACCACCGATACTGTACCCCAGTGTTATACAGCGACAGACTTGACCCACCGGTACTGTAACCCAGTGTTATACAGTGACAGACCCGTCCCCACCCAGTACTGTACCCCATTGTTATAAAGGTCATCAACCTGAAATATTAACTCTGCTCCTATTTTACTGACATTGTCAGATGCGTTGAGTAGTTGTAGAGCCATACAGCATAGAAACAGGCCCTTTGGCCCTCCATGTCTGTGCTGACCAACAAACACCAACCTACACTAGTCCCATTTACTTGGTCCGTGGCCTACTTAGCCCTGACATTTTAAGTGCTCATCCACATGCTACTTCAATGTAGTGAGAGTACCTGCCCCCACTACCCTCTCAGGCAGCACGTTCCGTATTTCTATCACCCTGTGGGTGAAAAAAATTTTCCTCGGATTTCCTCTAAACCACTTACCAATCAGTTTTAAACTTATGCCTTCTGGTCTTAGGGTTGATCGAGAATCTTTGTGTCTATGTATGCCTCTCATAATTTTGTACACCTCCATTCCCCCTTTAGCTTCCTCTGCTCCAAGGAATATAAACCTAGCCCATCCAGTTGATCCTCATAACTGAGATTTTCCATCCCAGGCAACATCCTGCTGAATCTCCTCTGCACACTCTCCAGTGTAAAAACATCCTCCCAATAGTGTGGCAACCAGAACTGCACACGGTATTCCCCCTGTGGCCTAAGCAATGTTTTATATAATTGTAACAAGACTTCCCTGCTCCTTTATTCTATGCCCAGCATTTTCTGCTTTTATTTCAGCATTCATAAATCTGACTCGAGTTGGCCTCAGGTGAATTTCAAAACTGCAACTGCCTCTGTTGATGTGGAGGCCACTCAGACTGATCGTGCCATCCTGTTCCTGTGCTATGCTACTCCTGAGATTTCACAGGGATTCAACATTCCACTTTGCCTTTCCCATTCTTAATCTCTTGCTGTACTTGAGTGTTCTGCTCGTTTAGAATTCAGGCGACACCGGGTTATAGTCCAACAGGTTTATTTGAAATCACAAGCTTTCTAAGCACTGCCCCTTCGTCGGGTGAAGTACAAAGAGGCACACAGGCACAGAATTTATAGCAGAGAGATCAAAAGATTGAGGCAGAATAAATTGGATTATAGGTCACCCCTTCACTTGCTATTCAGTTGTTGACACACTTTTAATCACCTGCACAGACTTACTATTCAAACTGTCGATACTCCACTCACAACATTCACAAGATCTTTTGATCTCTCTGCTATAAACTCTGTGCCTATGTGCCTCTCTGCACTTCACCTTACAAAGCGGCTGTGCTCCAAAAGCTTGTTTTCAAATAAACCTGTTGGACTGTATCCTGGTGTCATGTGATTTCTGACCTTGCCCACCCCAGTCTAGCACCGGCACCTCCACATCAGATCTTCCAGTTGATTGCAGTTTTTAAATCTCACCATTCTGAATGCCGAAATATCTTTGCTCTTCCACATTATCCAGCCATCCCTCCATGAAAAGGACACTTATTACTTTTGAATAAAGTGGTACCACATCACACTGAATAAATTCTAACTACCTTTCCCACCTCACCATCCTATCAGAGTCTCTCTACAGCAGCTTGTAGCTCTCTTACTCTGTTCCCAGTTGGATGATCTGGTTTGCATACCATCCGACCCAGATTGTAATCGGCCACAAACACAAATCTGGCACAGGACTGAACACTGTACAACATCTCTCTCTCTC
>JAHRHZ010000174.1:91932-117991 GCA_024137785.1 Ginglymostoma cirratum
TATTACTCAGTTCTCTGTATGATCCTTCAGTACAGAGGCTCAGTTCCATCTCCCTCCATTCACTCAGAGCTCAGAAATCTATTGGTCTCAGCTTGGAATATACTCACCACCTCAGCATTTCTCTGGGACAGAGAAAATCACAAAATCTCAACATCCAGAGTGAAGAAACAGCTCCTCACCATCACTGTGGAATGGCCAGCTGCTTCTTCCTAGTCTGGGAGCCCATGTTTAAGACTGCAGAGAGTGAAACCAGCCTCTCTGTACTGACTCCCCCAGAACTGGGCACAGTTTAATTTAATCACCGCTCAAATCTCCAGGTAAAATAAGGCCATCCTCTTCAACAGCATTGATACTAAAGGTCTGGACATGGAAACTTTTATTCAAACTCTTGGTTAGGAAAGGGAGTGTGTCGGTAAAAGGCAATCAGCTATAGTCACATTAAATGACGGAATAGGCACGATGGGCTGAATGGCCCACTCCTACATGATGCTGCATTTTGGAAAGGCAAATCAGGGCAGGACTTATACACTTAATGGTAAGGTCCTGGGAGTGTTGCTGAGCAGACACCTTGCCGTGCAAGTTCATAGTTCCTTGAAACTGGAGTCCCAGGTAGACAGGGCAGTGAAGATATGCTTATTTTTTTGGTCAGTGCATTGAGTGTAGGAGTTGGGAGGTCATGTTGCAGGACACTGGTTAGGCCACTTTTGGAATACTGCAGGCAGTTGTGGTCTCGTTCCTATAGGAAGGATGTTGTGAAACTAGAAAAGGTTCAGAAAAGATTGACAAGGCTGTTGCCAGGGTTGAAGGGTTTGAGCTGTAGGGAGGGGCTGAATAGGCTGGGGCTACTTTCCCTGGAGTGTTGGAGGCTGAGGGGTGACCTTATAGAGGTTTATAGGATCACGAGGGGCCTGGATAGGGTGAATAACCAAGGTCTTATCCCCAGGGTGGGGGGAGTCCAAAACTAGAGGGCATAGGTTTAAGATGAGAGGGGAAAGATTTAAAAGGGATGAAAAGATTAAAAGGGCAACGTTTTCACACAGAGGGTAGTGCGAGTGGATGCTGGTACAATTACAACATTGAAAAGGCATCTGGATGGGTATATGAATAGGAAGCGTTTAGAGGGATATGGGCCAAATGCTGGTAAATGGGACTAGATTAATTACGGAAAGTTGGACGGCGTGGACAAGTTAGACCAAAGGGTCTGTTTCCATGCTACACAGCTGTATGATTCTACGTTCCTACCTTAACCTTGCCCCATTCCTAGCCCCCTCACTGAGTAATGAACTGGCCTGGTGGAGGATCACTGATCCCCTCCACTACACAGAACTGCTGCAGAACTTTCAGTGTCCAGGGCCCTCAGTGACCACCAGGCTGGGCTCAAGTGGATTCAACCCTCCACTAGTCCAGCCTCTCTCAGAATGCACCGTATCAGAGCAGTGAGAATGTGAGAAGGGGCTCAGAGCATTAGACACAGGGACTGAGAGTACAGCAGTGACTGGGCATGGCCAGGAAATCACGAGCTACCAACTGATCACTGATAGTGAATCAGTAACTAGAGATCCGTCACTGGTTTGTGGGCCTGTAACTAGCGACCATCACTGTCAGTGAATCAGTAACTAGTGACCGATCACTACTCTGTGTTTATGATCTCAGCTGATGGCGGTACTGGAGAGGATACAGCCTGGAGCAAATCGATAGTTACAATGTGGTTACTATGGCGCTCAGTCACTGAACATACTCACACGAGGCTATTAATGTGCCCTTAGCAAAAGAACATCAACATTAGAGACGCAAGGGGCAAAAAAAAAACAAAAAAAAAAAACAAACTATCTTACACGATATAAACCGGTCTGAATTGGACTAATTATAAATATCAGAAATGAACTTCCAACCTTTTAACTATTTCCACTGACGGGTCACTATTTCCACTGACCAGTTGTGTTTTCCGTTGGCACAGCTGGACCTAGTTTCTCTACAGAAACACGCACACCGTATTATTTCTTTGGGATGATGGCTTTCTGTAAATCGCCATCTTGATGTGGTGGAGAGGTCTGAGTGTTCTGTTAATTCTGAGAGCAATGCCATGAGGAGATTGAAGATATTGGTGTGACATCAAGGCTGCAACAGTTGGGAGACCACTGTCCTCAAGGTTCCTTTGTCATTGGAACAGGATCGAGCTCCTTTCAAGAACCATGTGTCTGCTGATGTGCAACAGCAACTCCATGTTAAAAAATATTCCACACAAGGGGGTCTACCTAGAGAGGTTCAGCCCTCACAAAAACATAACACAGACCTGTGGTGGTTGGAGAGAGGTGATGGGGACAGGACTGAGAGATCTGGAAGTCCCTAGCTCCAGATCGGCACATACGCAGTGGAGACTGACTCAGCAGTTTCCCTCTTGGAACTGGAGCAGGAGGCAGCCTTGGCAGCTTCCATCACGACTGAGTAACCTTCTTCAGGTTCTACTCTGCTCAGCCCACACGGGGGAGGGGCGAGAAAAGGTGCCCCAAAAAAATAGTTTGTTCCATCATTAACCAAGCTGGAGAACCACATCCAGCGGCTCCGCTACCTGCTGTCTGAAAACCAAAGTCAAATTCAATCTCGCAATGTATGAACTCTCATGGACCACGAGCAAAACTATCATTCAGAACAAAGAGCTGCCCTTGCTGCCCAGGAACTCCAACATTGATATCACTGCCCGGCAGTAGACTTGAACAGCAGGCGATGGGCAGCTGAGAGAAGAAGGTGGTGGTTACACCTTCTCCGGGAGAGGAAAACCAAAAGATCAACCTTGGACCCAGGGAACTGAATTTGCTTGTTGAGCTTGTTAACTGACTCTCAGACACCCCTGTTGGCAGCAACAATCGCCTCGTGACTCTCCATCACAACCTGTGAGGAACCAGCCTGCAATGGTGATAAGTGCCCTTGCTCCAATCCTTGATGTTACTGAGTCCAAAGAAGGCTTCTCCTCCATGCTGCACACCAACATCCCTAAGCAAGAAAAAGTTATCCTCTTTGGAGGCTTTAACACCAGGGTTGGAAAGGAGGCCCAACTCTGGAAAGGAACTACTGGATCAGTAGTCAGGAATTGTAACTCCAGCTTGATTTTGTGGCTCACTGCAGAACACTAGTTGGTCATGACAGTTCCACCAAAAAGGCAAGTCCATTCCTCTTGGAGGCATCCACAATCAAAGGACTGGCATATGACCAACAACATCATCGATCCAAGACCTCAAGGATGTACTCATTACCAAAGACGTGGCCAGTGCAGATGACTGCTGGACTGACCACCAGCTCATCTGCTCCTCAATGTCCATCAAATGCCACCAGAAGCAGCTGCAGACAAAGCAACTGTTCAGAAAAAGGCACAATGTTGAGCAACTTCAAGAGCGGAGCAGACTACTGTCCATCCAACAAAGTCTTCACCAAAATCTCCAAAGAGTTCATTTTAGTGGAGCGGAGGAAACTGGAAAGAGCTGAAGACAGCCATTCTCTCATGTTGTGAAGAAATGATCGGCTACAAAGATCTGAAAACACCAAGACTGGTTTGACAAGAATGACCACCTCTTCCAAGACCTCATTGACAACAAGTGAAAAGCTCTCCATGGACAGCAGGACAGTGAAGCACAGAGGGGAACGCAACAAACAGTAAAGGTGGAATTACAAAGGACAACACGGGGAATCAAGAACCAATGGTGGACCGAGAAAACTAAGGAGCTGCGACTCCCTGCTGACACTCAGGGGTCCTTCAGTGCCACCTCGGCAATGTACAGACCCAACACCCTTGGCCTTAAAACTGGTGTGGAGTAAAAATTAGATTAGATTAGATATTCTTATCACATGTCGCCAAGTACAAAAGTACAGGAGTACAGTGAAAAGTATAGAGAGTCACCACTCTCTGGCACCATCTTAGAATACAATAGTTAGAGTTTGAGGGAGACAGGGAGAATCATAGCCTCTGATGGACAGAATGCTTCAGAGAACCCGTAAACCAGGATACAGTTGTCAATGAGAACCTCTTTTAGGAAATGCCCTAACTCCCCCCTCAATGATGATCTTGGAGTGCCACCTAATGTGGCAGAAACTGAAGCCATCATTAGACGTGAAGAATGGAATAGCAACAGGAGTTGCCAGGATTCCAGAGGAAATTTTTAAACGTGGAGGAGCAGAGCTTGTCCGTCATCTCCATCAACAGGTCCTGAAAATCTGGGACAAAGAAGAAATCCCCACTGATCTCAGGGATGCTGCCATCACCACTTGTCTTCAAGAAAGAAGGCAAAGTGGACTGTGGGAACTACCAAGAAGCGCCTCTACTCTCCATTAGTGGGATGATCAGGGCCTGAATAATCACTAGGCGCTATCTCCCAATCTCAGAGGAAATCCTTCCTGAAAGTCACTTGGCTTCCAACCAAACTGTGGAACTACTGACATGATTTTTACTGCTCAGCAACTCCAAGGGAAATGCCAGGAACAACTCATCAGCCAGTCTTCATGGTCTTCATTGATCTGACCAAGGCTTTTGACTCAGTCAGTAAGTGCTATCAAAAGCCAGCTGTCCAGTAAATTCACCAACATTCTCCGTCTCCTCCACAACGAGTATCAATGATGATTCTCACTGACAGAAATATGACAGAATCCTTCACGATCAAGATGGGGTCAAGCAGGGATGTGTCAGTCTCCCCACCCTTTTCTCCATCTTCATTGCCACCATTCTTCATCTCGTTAGGTACAAGTTTCCCAGTCGTGTGGGTATTGTCCACAGGATAGGCAGAAAACTTTTCAACCTCAACCGGTTGAAATCTAACAAAAAAAACGACACTGGCCTGGCAAGTTAAATTTCACTATGTGGCTGACAATGTCACCTCTGCTCTGAGAGGAGAATCCTCAAGTCTCACTGAATGCCTTCACAGAAGCATACAGAAGAATTGGTCTCAGCTTCAAGAAGACTGAAATCTTTTATCTGTCCCAGGGCAAGTTTGGGTTCATCCCTCCATTAAGATCAACGGTGAAGTCCTCACTAATATGGAACATTTCCCTTACTTGGCAAGATACCTCTCATCTAAGGCTGACATCAATGTGGAGATTCAATGTCATATCCAATCTGTTGCCTACGGATACCCAAGGATGAGAGTCTTCAACATCCATAACACCTGTGTTGATTCAGAGATCTGTATGTGTAAGGCAGCATCCTTTCGACTCTTCTATATGGCTCGGAAACTTGAACGGTGTATAGACACCACCTCAAGGCCCTGGAGAAGTCCCATCAATCTTGTTGATAACAGATTCTCTGCATCAGCTGGAAGGACAGCCGTACTAACATCAGGGTCCTTGAGGCAGTGAACAGTACCAGTATCGAGTCCATGATCATCTGAAACCAATTCCGCTGGGCCAGCCTCATGTTTAGGATGCCTGCGTTCCAACTTCCAAAGCAAATCATCTTCACCCAGCTCAGGGCAGGCACTCAAATGAGAGGAGGACAAAGGAATAATTTCAAAAACTCCCTGAAAGCTTCCCTCTAGAAATGGAACATGGATGTCAACACATGGGAGATCCTCGCTCAGATGGAGCGGACTTGGAGGAAGCTCCTGTACGAAAGGACATAATTCTTCGAAAACACCCAGCGGCAAGAGGAAGTACAGAAAAGGAGACAGAGAAAGAAATGCCAGGGATCACAAAGCCAAGGACCAATTCCACCTCCCGGAAACACCTGCCAAACATTTAGTTGGAGGAACGGGCTCATCACCACACAAGGTCCCACAGAACCCAGGAGCAGTGGCACGGAATTTCCTCAGTGAATAATCGGACTCATTACTGAGTGATTGCCACTGCTGAGTTAATGAAGAAATAAAGTTAAATAAATTAAAATTAGATAGAAAGGATACAAACAGATAAAGCACAATAGCCCATATTGTGGAAAATTACCACATACCACATAGCATAGATATCCGAGAGCAGGAAATGTAAGACACAAAGAGTGACCTTTTCCCCTTTGATGAAGGAAAAGCAGGCTCAAGTGTGTAATGTGCTGACATAAGGTGCAATTGAGCACATAGGACTCCCAAACATAGTGGGATCTTCTCATTGTTTCAAGTCAGAACTCAAAACCCTGTCAGTACCCGTCAATAAACCTTTTATAGAGGACCAGGACAGTGACCACAGTCACTCAGGTCAGATTTGTGAAGTCAGGGGTCCGATTTGCACCCTCTGAGCAATCAGGACATTCCATGCCATTTACTGAGAGCTAATTAGAAATTTTGGCACTTAGACTATAATGTTCAGAAAATATGTTAATTCTTCTTGCTTTCAGGAAGCATGGATTTAGTTTTGAATAAAGAAGTTTATATTTTGTTTTAAGATTGTGCAGCCTGTCTTAAACATTTAGTTAGGAGTTAGAACATGTGACATATCAAGGTTAGATGATAGGGTTAATCATCCACCCAGAATGCAGCTTGTAACTGTGATTTGTAGTTAAAAGTTACAACTATTTTAACTCAGTGGGAGTCTTTGACCTGCTCCCCACATACACATGAATAAACCACTTGTATCATGGACCTGGATTGCTAGTTGTTGAATCTGTTATTTAACACTGTCCATTAAACTCCGGAGAACCTCAAACCATCTGCAAACACAGTTCATTAACTTCAAAACATGGAGTACTTAAACTCCTCTTCTTCGGCCTGTTGATTCTGGAACTTTGTCTTACTAACATTAAACCATTAATAACTTCTGTTCTCTTGCCATGACTGTTCTTCAGACTGCTAAACTGTACTTTTTTCTTTAAAACAAGCTATTCCTCCCTGAATTACCTACTTCTATCTACATACTCAGAGCTTCTGGATGGTTCTAGATGCAGGTACAGTACAACGTTTAAAAGACATTTAGACAAGTGCATGAATAGGAAAGGTTTAGAGGCTTATGGACCAAATAGAGGTAAATGGGACTAGTTTGGGAAACCTGGTCGGCATGGATGAGTTGGACCAAAGGGTCTGTTTCTACTGTTTCTATGTTGTATGAATCTATGACTCTAAGAAGTCCTGTACCTGTCTCCCTATGTCATAAGACCCTTCGTAGATATGCAACAGCCAAATTTCTTTCTCTCTCAGACCTTGTTTCAAAATTTTATTCAATTACATGTAAATAAAATTCTAGACAACTGTGCACCAAGCACACAACTTACAAATGAAACTAAAACTTCAGCCATCCATGCTTAACACACAAAGAGAAATGCAAACCAAACATAAACCCATATATAAGTTCCATGTAGATAGAAGTAGGTAATTCAGGGAGGAAAAGCCTGTAAAAGAAAGTGCAGTTTAGCGGTCTGCAGAACATAAATTATTAATGGTTTAATGTTAGTAAGACGAAAGTTCCAGAATCAACACTTCAGAACGCAAATTTCCAAATTTATATCAGTAACAATAAAACATCATGAACCTTCATCAAAAGCGAATCAGGAACTAGGGAAACTGATTGAGGGTTGTCACTAGTTAGTGAATCAGTAACTGGGGACACCATTGAGGATTACTACTAGTTAGTGAATCTGTTGTTAAGGATATTGTTTGAGGATTATCACTGGTTAATGAATCAGCAACTGGGATACTGGTTGAGGTTACCACTGGGAGAATGAAGGTGAGAGTTTGATGACGTTTTTAACACAGTTATTGAAAGAGGCCTTGTTCCCTGAGGGTAACAGAGACACCGTGCTTCATTTTAAGGGCCATTGGATAAGGAGTACAACGGTTAGAAAGGAATGTGGGAGAGGATCAAGACAATGGACGTGGAGGGCACAGCTCCAGGTCAAACCTAGCCAGAGCAGGGATAGTAGGCTGAATGGCCTCCTCAAGTGTTGAAATGACAATCAGGTTACAGGCTTGGGACACTGAAGGAAGGAGGCGCTGTTTGGGGTCAATGCAGGATGGGACTTGGCCCTTGGTAAGTCAAACGCCCACATTATTCCACATCTTCTATCCAGGGGAACATAGTGGGAAACCAGAGTTTCAACCTCAGTTAAAAAGGTAAATCTTCGTACACAGTCTGTGGGAAATTTACCTGCTGTTTGAGACAATTCAAAGACACAAAGGTCAGGTCTGAGTACTTAGCGACTTCTTCCAGCTGAGGGTCAAATAACTGGAACCCAATTTCAGACAGGTTGCGAACACACACTTGCAGATACTTCCTACACAGTAAACGAGAGTGAGAGATGCATTGAGTACAGGAGACCCATGGGAACAGATCAAACATTCAGCACATCCAGCAACACAAATTCGACTGTACTGAGTCTGTGCTGTTCTATTATATAACGAATCACAGCCCACTGAAAGGAAAAGATTTTCCTCATCTCTGTCTTAAATAAGTGATCCTCATTCTGAGATTATGTCCTCACAGACTCTCCCTCAAGGGGAAACCACCTTTCTACATCTAGTCCCCTAGAAATTTCTCATTAGACAATCCCTCCCTACCTGGGACCAGCTGAGTGAACTGAACTTCTCTGGACTGCCTCTAATACCAGTATATCTTTTCTTAGATAAGGGGCCCAAAACTGGCCACAGTATGGGGTCCAGTGACCCTTCCTCAACTGTTCCCAGTTTTCCCAGCAATTTCTTGGATCCTAGCTTTTTTAATTCATGGACGACGACTCTCAAATCACTCTGTTCTGTAGCTTTCTGTGGTCTTTCTCCATTTAAGTAATATTCAGCTCTTGTACTCTTCCTGCCAAAGTGCATAACCTTACATTTCCCCACATTATATTCCACCTGCCAAGTATTTACCTAATTGCTTCACCAGTCTATAAACCCTCTGCAGACTCTACGGTCCTCACCACTTATCTTCCCACCTACTTTTGTGTCATCCCCAAACTTGGATACAGTTCATTTACTTCCCTCATCCAAGTCATAACATAAGAACTTAAGAACTAGGAGCAGGAGTAGGCCGTCCGGCTCTTCGAGACTGCTCCGCCATTCAATAAGATCACGGCTGATCTTTTCATAGACTCAGATCCACTTACCCGCGCTCTCACCGTCTCCCTTAATTCCTTTATTGTTCAAGAAGTAGCATCAACTACTTCACTGGGCAAGGAGTTCCATAGATTAACAATCCTCTGGGTGAAGTTCCTCCTCAATTCAGTCCTAAATCTACTCCCTCTAATCTTGAGGCTATGCCCTCTTGTCCTAGCTTCACCTGCCAGTGGGAACATCCTTTCTACTTCTATCTTATCTATTCCCTTCATAATCTTATATGTTTCTATAAGATCCCCCCCTCAATCTTCTGAATTCCAATGAATATAATCCCAACCTACTCAGTCTCTCCTCATAAGCCAATCCCCTCAACTCCGGAATCAACCTAGTGAACCTCCTCTGCACCCCCTCCAGTGCCAGTATGTCCTTTTTCAAGTAAGGAGACCAAAACTGCACACAGTACTCCAGGAGTAGCCTCACCAGCACCTTGTACAGCTGCAACATAACCTCTCTGCTTTTAAACTCAATCCCTTTAGCAATGAAGGACAAAATTTCATTTGCCTTCCTAATTACTTGTTGTACCTGCAGACCAACCTTCTGTGGTTCATGCACAAGGACACCCAGGTCCCTCTGCATAGCAGCATGCTGCAACTTTTTACCATTCAAGTAATAATCCTTTTTACTATTACTCCTACCAAAATGTATGACTTCACTTTTGTTTACATTGTATTCCATCTGCCAGACTTCTGCCCACTCACTCAATGTATCTATGTTCCTCTGCAAAGTTTCACAGTCCTCCACACACTTTGCTCTGCCACTCATCTTAGTGTCATCTGCAAACTTTGACACCCTACATGTGGTCCCCAACTCCAAATCATCAATATAAATTGTAAATAATTGCGGTCCCAACGCCGATCCCTGAGGCACACCACTAGTCACTGATTGCCAGCCAGAATAGCACTCATTTATCCCCACTCTTTGCTTCCTGTTAGTCAACCAATCCTCTATCCATGCTAATACTTTACCCCTAACACCATGCATCCTCGTCTTGTGCAACACCTTGTCAAAGGCCTGTTGGAAATCCAGGTACACCACATCCACTGGGTCCCCATTGGACACCTTGCTCGTAATGTCTTCATAGAATTCCAAAACATTTGTCAAGCATGACCTGCCCTTCATGAATCCATGCTGTGTCTGCCCAACGGGACAATTTCTATCGAGATTTCTTCCTTGATAATAGACTCAAGCATCTTCCCCACTACAGAGGTTAAGCTAACCGGTCTATAATTCCCCATCTTTTGTCTACCTCCTTTTTTAAACAGTGGCGTCACATTTGCTGTTTTCCAATCTGCTGGGACTGCCCCAGAGTCCAGCAAATTTTGGAAAATTACCGCCAGTGCACCTGCTATTTCTCCCGCCATCTCTTTCAGTACCGTGGGATGCATTCCATCAGGGCCAGGAGACTTATCAATCCTTAGCTCCATTAGCTTGCCCAACACTACCTCTTCTGTAATAACGATTGTTTCCAGGCCCTCACCTACCTTCGTCTCTGTCAATTACTGGCATATTATTGGTGTCCTCCAGTGTGAAGACTGATACAAAGTACCTGTTCAATGCCTCGGCCATTTCATCATATCCCATAACTAAATTCCCCTTCTCATCCTCTAAAGGGCCAACGTTTACTATAGCCACTCTTTTTCGTTTTACATATTTATAGAAACTTTTGCTATCTGTCTTTATATTCTGTGCTAGTTTTTTCTCATGTTTATAGCTCTTTTTGTGGCTTTCTGTTGACATGTTTTCCCAATCTTCTAGTTTCATGCCGTTTTTGGCCATTTTGTATGCCTTCTCCTTCAATTTGATAGCCTCCCTTATTTCCTTAGACACCCATGGCAGATTACCCCTTTTCTTACAGTCCTTCCTTGTCACTGGAATATACTTTTGCTGACCACTTTGAAAAATTGCTTTGAAAGTCCTCCACTGCTTGTCAACTGTCCCACCATAAAATCTGTGTTTCCAGTCTACTTTAGCCAAGTCCTCCCTCATTCTATTGTAGTCCCCCTTGTTCAAGCACAGGACCCTGGTATTGGATTTTATCTTCACACTCTCCATCTGCATTCTAAATTCAACCATACTGTGATCACTCCTTCCAAGAGGATCCCTAACTATGAAGTCACTAACTATTCCTGTCTCATTACACAGGACCAGATCGAGGACAGCTTGCTCCCTCGTCGGTTCCATTATATACTGTTCAAGAAAACTATCACAGATACACTCAACGAACTCCTCCTCAAGGCTACTCTGACCGAGCTGGTTCGACCAATCTACAAGTAGACTAAAATCCCCCATGATAATTGCCGTACCATTTTTACAGACATTAGTTATTTCTTTGTTTATTGCCCGCCCCAATGTGATGTTATTATTTGGCGGCCTGTAGACTACACCTATCAGTGACTTTTTCCTCTTAGAATTTCTAATTTCCATCCAAATCAACTTAACCTCATTCTCCATTAAACATATATCATCTCTCAGCACTGCCCTGATGTCGTCCTTGAATATCAGAGATACACCACCTCCCTTACCTTCCCGTCTGTCCTTCCGAATAGTCTGGTACCCCTGGATATTTACCTCCCAGTCGTTATTATATATTGTAAATAATTGTGACCCTAGCACTGATCCCTGTGGCGTTTCACTAGTTACAGGTTGCCACCCTGATAATGTACCCCCCACTTATCCCAACTCTGCATCTTGTGAGTTAGCCAGTCCTCTATCCATGTTAATTTATCAGCCCCAGCCCCGACTACAACTAATCCCCAATCTCTTCTACTCCCCTTCCCCACTCACACTCATTCCCGGCTTTGGGAAGGTTCATTAAGGGGAGGGCTTTACCTTCGGCCCGATGATAGAAGTGAGTGCTTAGCGTTGAACGGAATGTTGAAGGTCAGACAGACCAGGGAAGAGTAGATGGACCATGGGCAGTCGACGGTGATCTGCATTTCCAAAACGGAGAGCACACGTCAGCAGTTATCAACATGACCACAACCTAGGGACAGACCACAAAGACAGCACATACTCCCGAACCCAACAGCCCCCTCCCCAAACTAACATACCCAAACTGACAAACCCACATCACCCCACTGCTGAGCCAACACTCTCCCCCACCCACCCTCCCAAACCAAACTGACAGTCCCCTTTAAACCGACAACCCCCACCAAAATGTAAACCCTCCCTGAACTGACACCCACCTAATGTGAAACCCAACTCCCACCACCCCCCACCCCACCACTCCATGACCAACAGCCCATTCCAGGTGGCAGTGGGGGAATGGATGTTGAACATCAGGTTGGGGGAACGTGTAGGGAGTGACAGGAGGAGACTTCAGGCCTGACGTTATGGGAGGGGTTTGGGAGAAAGAATGCTAGAGATCCACTCCCCTGGCCAATGCCCAAGAACCCACTCCCCACCTCTGGCCCCAACACACACCCTCCCTTCCTTCCTTCACCCTGCCAGTTCCCTGACAACATTCCATTCTCCATCCACCCTCCCCACACCCACAACCCCCACCACATGCCAAAACCACCCAGCCCCACACATACACTCCGACGCCCCACACATAGTCCCCTCACCACACACAGCCCCACTTCTCTCTCACACACACAAATCAACACAGCACCCCCTCCACCCCCATGTAGTGATGTCTGCTCTTCTCCTCTCCCTCTGATTGACCTTCTGTTCAATGGAGGTCATACAAGGACCATCCACTTTAGTTTTCTCGAGTCCTTTGCGAATTGTCTTTATTTCGGCGCTGGGTCTCTCGGAGTCTGGGGGGGTGGGCAGTGTGGATGGCAGGTGACAGATGACGCGTAATTCAAACTCTATCTGATGGTAGGCAGCAGCCAGTGGCAGAGATATACTGGTAATCTTTCCAGACGATTGGATGGATAACGGAGCCTCAGAGACTTTGTCTACATATTAAAAAAAAAGTTCCTTTAAAACCAAATTATCACATGGTATGAGGGCTTGGCAATCTGCTCACCACCTTGTCATTTAAATTATTAACACAACATGTACTCCCAGGAAACATATACAACACTGTCACAGCGTAAAGCTCTCTCTACTCTGTCGCTATCAAACACTGCCAGGACAGGGACAGCACGGGGTTTGATTCAGAATAAAGCTCCCTCCACACGGTCCCCATCAAACATTCCCAAGACTGGTGTAAAGTCATGGTTCACTATTTCCACCCGTCACGTTCTTACAGTGTTCTGTTGTTATTTAATATTCTGTTTGTTCCTTGTTGTTACAAATGGAATTGACACCAACAGGTACATGGAGCTCAAAGCCTGATTGGGCAGCAGGCGCACAGGTTTGGTCTGTTAGATATTGCCTGAGTATAACTCTGCCAGACAATGTTTCCCAGCTTCTCTATGATGCCCACTCTCTGAGGATTCGATCAGTGTCTCACTCACCCCCAGTATTGGCCGAGACTGTGGCAGTGCTGCTGGCTGAGTGCAGGATTGGCAGTGTGTCAGTGATACTGAGCTGCAGTGCGTCTCCATTCCTTACAGAGTAATGTCCTGTCTGGATGGTGAACTTCACTTGTTGAGAAATACCCGCTAGGAGGCTGTCTGAATAAAAAGAGACACAGATAATTATTATGCAGCACAGGGGCATTCAACACGAGCTGATTACAACAACTCCATGTGACGATCACTTCACCCCGGATTCACATGCAGCCCGTACATTCAAACAAGTCAGATGGTTGACAGTTCAAATCTCATTCAAGGGAGGACAGCACAAAATTCTGGTAGATTGCACAATGCAATATTGAAAGAATGCTGCAGTATCAGAGGGTCAGTACTGAGGGAGTACGTCTCTCTCAAGCGAACATTGACACCTTCCCTTTGTTTGAGTGAAAATGCTCCGCCCTGAGAGACCCCTCTCCCTGAAGAGCAGTCACAGTCAGACCAATGCAAGACATACAGCAGCCTTTTCACACAGGGACTTGAGTCGAGTAAAGCTGTCTTGCTGCAGTTGTATAGCACCCTGGTGTGACTGCACCTGGAGTATGATGGACAGTTTCGGTTTCCTTATCAAGTCCAGCGGAGGTTCGCCAAATCAATTCCTGGGATAGCAGGGCTGTCTGATGAGAAGAAGTTGAGAAAACTGGGTGTACGGTCCCTTTAGCCACTCACAGGGCATGACAGGGTGCCTAGAATATAGAACAGGCCCTTTGGCCTACTATGTTCGTGCTGACCATGATGTCACTCTAAACTAATTCCATCTACCTGCACATGGTCCATATCCTTCTATTCCCTATCTTTTCATGAGTCTGTCTAAATGCCTCTTAAACTTCGCTAACATTTCTGCTTCCACCACCTCCCCTGGCAGTGTGTGTTAGGCTCCCACCACTGCCTGTGTAAAAACAAAAACTTGCCTCAAACATCTCCTTTAAACTTTCCCCCTCTCACCTTAAACCTATAGTCCCCAATACTTGACAATTCCACTCCTGGAAAAAAAATTCTAACTATCGACCCTGTCCATGCCTCTCATAATTTTATACGCTTTTATCAGGGCAGCCCTCAGCCTCTGACACTCTAGCAAAAGCAATGCAGGTTTATCTGACCTCTCCTTATATCTAACACTCTCCATTCCAGGCAACATTCCGCTAAACCTCTTCTGCATCTTCTCCAAAGCCTCCACACCCTTCCTTTTGTGTGGTGACCAGAACTGCACACAGTACTCCAAACGTGGCCTGACTCAAGTCTGGTACAGCTGCAACATGTCATTATGTGGAATATGTCCAGTGGGTGGAGTATTTGTACACTGTGGGCAGAAATGGGCTAACTTTACCCTGAGATAAAGACTGAGACAAGAAGGAATTTCTTCACTCTGTGGTTGGTGAATCTTTGGTTTCTCGACCTCGGGGGAACTGTGGAAGCTCAGTAAAGAAGCAGGTTCAAGACAGAGATCAACAGATTGCTGCTCAGCTGTGACTGAGCTGAATATCAGAGCAGGCTTGATGGCATGAATAGTCTACTCACATTCCTGTTTCAATTGAATTCGAAAGAACTCACCGGTCATTGGCTCTACTTTGAGCTGAGGTTCCTGAGAGTATGCTTCGTATTGAATGATTGGATAGATGTGAGGAAGAGTGAACTGCACTATTCCCAGAGAGGCAGAAAGCTGGCGCAGGGTGTAAATCCCAGCTTCCTTAGCCTGAACAAAGAAATAACAAGAAATGAGGCTACAACAAAACACAGCAACATCCTCCCAATTACGCAGCACTGCAACACTACCTGGCACGTACCTGAAGGCTCTAAATCTCACTGGGGCACGGGGTCACGCGCACACGCCTCCTACCACTGGGGCACGGGGTCACGCGCACACGCACACACACACGCCTCCTACCACTGGGGTACGGGGTCTCTCTTTCTCACACGCACACCCCCTCACTGGGGTACGGGGGTCACACACACACGCACGCGCACACCCCCTCACTGGGGTACGGGGGTCACACACGCACACCCTCACTGGAGTACGGGGTCACACACACACACACCCTAAGAACAAAGAAAACTTACAGCCCAGGAACAGGTCCTTCGGCCCTCCAAGCCTGTGCCGATCCAAATCCACTGTCTAAACCTATCGCCCAATTCCTAAGGAGCTGTATCCCTCTGCTCCCCACCTACTCATGCATCTGTCCAGACGCACCTTAAATGAATCTACCGTGCCTGCCTCTACTACCTCTGCTGGCAACGCGTTCCAGGCACCTACCACCCTCTGTGTAAAGTACTTTCCGCGTGTATCCCCCTTAAATTTTTCTCCTCTCACCTTGAACGCGTGACCCCTCGTTATTGAATCCCTCACCCTGGGAAAAAGCTTATCTCTATCAACCCTGTCTATACCCTTCATGATTTTGAAGACCTCAACCAGGTCCCCCCTCAATCTCCTTTTTTCTAATGAAAACAATCCTAACCTACTCAACCTCTCTTCATAGCTAGCACCTTCCATACCAGGCAACATCCTCGTAAACCTTCTCTGTACCCTCTCCAAAGCTTCCACATCCTTTTGGTAATGTGGCGACCAGAACTGTACACAGTATTCGAAATGCGGCCGAACCAAAGTCTTGTACAATTTTAACATGACCTGCCAGCTCTTATACTCAATACCCCGTCCGATGAAGGCAAGCATACCATATGCCTTCTTGACCACTCTATCCACCTGTGCAGCCACCTTCAGGGTACAATGGACCTGAACTCCCAGATCTCTCTGCTCATCAACTTTTCCCAAGGCTCTTCCGTTTACAGTATAGTTTGCTCTAGAATTAGACCTCCCAAAATGCATCACCTCACACTTGCCCGGATTGAACTCCATCTGCCACTTCTCCGCCCAACTCTCCAGTCTATCTATATTCTCCTGTATTCTTTGACAATCCCCTATGCTTTCTGCTACTCCCCCAATCTTCGTGTCATCCGCAAACTTACTGATCAGACCACTTATGCCCTCTTCCAGATCATTTATGTATATCACAAACAACAGTGGCCCCAGCACTGATCCCTGTGGAACACCACTGGTCACCTTTCTCCATTTCGAGAAACTCCCTTCAACTACTACCCTCTGTCTCCTGTTGCTCAACCAGTTCTTTATCCATCTAGCTAGAACACCCTGCACACCATGTGACTTCACTTACTCCATTAGTTTACGATGGGGAACCTTATCAAACGCCTTACTAAAGTCCATGTAGATGACATCTACAGCCCTTCCTTCATCTATCAACTTGGTCACTTCCTCAAAGAACTCTATTAAGTTAGTAAGGCATGATCTCCCCTGCACAAAACCATGTTGCCTATCACTGATAAGCCCATTCTTTTCCAAATGTAAATAGATTCTATCCCTCAGTACCTTCTCCAGCAACTTTCCCACCACTGACGTCAGGCTTACTGGTCTGTAGTTACTTGGAATATCCCTACTACCCTTCTTGTACAGGGGGACAACATTAGCAACTCTCCAGTCCTCCGGCACTTCACCTGTGTTCAAGGATGCTACAAAGATATCTGTCAGGGCCCCAGCTATTTCCTCTCTCGCCTCCCTCAGCATCCTGGGATAGATCCCATCCGGTCCTGGGGATTTGTCCACCTTAATATCCTTTAGCCTACCCAACACATCTTCCCTCCTTATGTCAACGTGATCCAGAGTAAACAAACTTCTATCTCTAATCTCAACATTCATCATGTCCATCTCCTCAGTGAACACTGATGCAAAGTAATCATTGAGAATCTCACCCATTTTCTCAGGTTCGACACAAAACCTTCCTTCCTTATCCTTTAGTGGATCAACCCTTTCTCTAGTTACCCTCCTGCTTCTTATATATGAATAAAAGGGCCTTGGGATTCTCCCTAATTCTGTTGGCTAAAGTTATTTCATGACCCCTTTTAGCCCGCTTGATTCCTCGTTTAAGATTGGCCCTACTCTCCCGATATTCCTCCAAGGACCGCTCTGTTCTTAGCTGCCTGGACCTTATGTATGCTTCACTTTTCCTCTTGGCTAGTCGCACGATTTCTCCTGTCATCCATGGCTCACGAATCTAATACCCCTCACTGGGGTACGGGGGTCACACACACACACCCCTTCAGTGGGGTACGGGGTCACTCTCACACACATAGACTCTCACTGGGATACAGGGTCCCATTCGCGCACACTGACCCTCACTGGAGGTACAGGCTTCCTCATGCTGATTGCTCTAGTCACCCCCTTGATGGTTGATACCCATAAATTGCCGCCTAACAAGCCACTGATCCACTAATTACTGCTGATGGCTGACTGATCTCTGGTTCCTCCATCATTGCTCCTTCTCCTCTGCTTGTCGTTTTGATTTCAGACGGACGTCTGCGTTTTCCCCATTGTCAATCACAATGATCCTCCTTAGGGGCTCTGTCTCTTTTTCTTCAGGCACCTCCCATCTCAACTAACTCTCCCACAGTCAATGCCCCCCCAGCCCAGCTCCTCCCTGACAGTGTTTTACAATTAGGAATGCTGAGTTGCTGTAAACTCAGCTGGAAAAGCACTGGCCTGAGTGTTGAAGTGTATGATGTTGGCTCCTGGCTGCAGCAGGATATTGCTGGTGCGTAAAGTGTGTGCAGCATCGTCCAGAGGCAGTTCAGAGGGTCGCTCGAGGGAACTGCTGCTCTCCTGCCTCCGCAGCAGAAGGTGCATGTTCTTGCAGATGATGCCGCTGGAGTTGAGTGAGCTGTCTGACAGACTGCGGTCATAAAGCTCATACAGTTCCACAGAAGGCTGGCTGTTCCGAGGGAAAGTGTTGCCACTGGGCTCACTTGGGAACAGGAAGATCCCACTTGCATTCCGACTGCGGCCCCCAAATTCACTGCTTCTCTTGGATGGGTCTTTGCTCACAGTGAGGTGCAGGTGAATGGAGAGTTGATCGAGGTGCATGGGGAGAGGCATGAGGCTGTTCACAGTCAGCTCTATGTCCAAGTATCCTCCCACATGCACCACAGCACATGCTGGATTGAAGCATAACCTCTTCAGTTGGACAAACCCATCCATTGGCAGCACCAAGCGGTCGTCTAAAAACACAGAGCAGAGCACGGCAGTTACAATATACAATAAACCTCTTCCCTCAAACCAAACACGCACAGGAGCTGTCCCCCACAACCCCACCCAGTGACTCCTGTGATCAAACAGGCCAGCATGATTTCTCAGCGTGTTTTGATGATAGATGTTTTCCGGCCTCACCTTGCCCATTAACTGGCTGCTGAGCCAGATCCAGGATCTCCTGGCAGAAGTGGACACGTTCCATACCTGTTAGATTGCTGTCACTCGCCAGCAAGCTGCTGGTCTGCAGGTAGCTGTGAAATTGGATTAAGGGAGGGTAACAGAATGAGTCACGTGACAGAAAATCCAAATCCTGTGGCTCCCAGCCGCTCTCTGAATTCCACCACCAACACAATCACAACATTGTGGTACCATTTCCATCAAAACCATTGGACAGTGAGTTAATTATTGCTAGAATTACAGACAATTAACAACATATGCAGGTCATTAAGCTCAGCTGTTTTATGCTGGTCTTTATATTTTACAGGGGCTTCCTTACTCCCATCTTGGTCTATCTCACCCATTAGACCACAAAATGTAGGAGCAGATCAGTAGACCATTCAGCTCATTCAGTCTGCTCTGCCATTCAATGGGATCAAGGCTGATCTGATAAATCCTTTCTCCTGCGTTTTCTCCATTACCCCAATTCCCTTCCTAAATCAAAATCTGTCTCTCAGCCTTGGATAAACATATCCAGCTAATTCTGCCCCAGGCCTGATGTGTCAATCATAGCTGCTGATGCAGGTCAAGAAGTAACAATAGACACTCTGACACTGAGAAGGAGGTGGTCAGACAGACAGTTGTTTAATTGGGGAGCCTTCCCCTGACACTCTGTTCATCTGGACACAGTCCCATTGGCTCCACAGCCCCGGTATCCAAGTCAGCAACCTATGCTAACCAATAAATACCACTTAACTTGGTCCGTGGCCTACTTTGCCCTGACATTTTAAAAAGAACAAAGAAAATTGCAGCACAGAAACAGGCCCTTCAGCCCTCCAAGCTTGCACCGATCCAGATCTCTATCTAAACCGGTCGCCTATTTTCCAAGGATCTGTATCCCTCTGCTAACTGAGTCCCCCAGTCTGGGAAAAAGCTTCTTGCTATCCACCCTGTCTATACCTCTCATGATTTTGTAGACCTCAATCAGGTTCCCCCTCAACCTCCGTCTTTCTAATGTAAATAATATGAATCTACTCAACCTCTCTTCATAGCTAGAGCCCTCCATAACAGGCAACATCCTGGTGAACCTCCTCTGCACCCTCTCCAAAGCATCCACATCCTTTTGGTAATGTGGTGACCAGATTAAGTGCTCATCCACATGTTACTTCAATGTTGTGATGGTACCTGCCCCCACCACCCTCACAGGCAGCACGTTCTATATTTCTACTACCCTGTGGGTGAAAAGAAATTTCCTCAGGCAACCTGTGAACCACTTACCCCTCACTTTTAAACTTATACCCACGGTCTTAAACATGTCTGCCATGGGGAAAAGATTCTCACGATCAACCCCATCTGTGCCTCTCATTATTTTGTATACCTCAATCAGATCCCCACCTCATCAGCCTCCTCTGCTACAGGGAAAACAAACCCAGTCGCTCCTCATTACTGAGACTTTCCATCCCATCCTGGTGAATTTCCTCTGCACACTCTCCAGGGTAGTAACGTCCTTCTGATTGTGTGACCAGAACTGCATACATTATTCCATCTGTGGCCTAACCAATGTTTTATAAAGTGTAACATTACTTCCTTGCTCCTTTATTCTATGTCTGGCTCATGAAGACAAGCATCCTGTATGCCTTCATCACCATCCTGTCTATCTGTGCTGACATCTTCGGGGATCTATGGACTTGGATACCAAAGTCTCTTTGTTCCTCTGTACTCCCAAAAGGACCTACCATTCATTGTGTATATCCTTCCCTTGTCGACCTCCCAAAATGCATCACCTCACCCTTACCAGATGGAATTAAAATCTGTCATTGCTTTACCAGCTGATCAATTTCAGACTGTAGCCCGAGACCATCCTCCTCACTATCATGTCATCTGCAGACTTACTAATTATACCTTCTACGTTCACATCCAAATCATTAATGTACATAACAAACAGCAAGGGCCCCAGCAGCAATCCCTATGCTACATTGCTGGCTACAGACTTCCACTCACAAGAACAACCCTCCACCATCACTCTTTGTCCCCTGTTTGCAGCCAATTTTGGATCCAGTTGCCAATTTGTCTTGGATCCCATGGGCTCTTATCTTCTGGACCAGCCTTCCATGTGGGACCTTTTCCTTACTGAAGTCCATGTAAGCCACAATCGCACTACCTTCATCAATATAGTCATCTTTTCAAAAACCGCAATTAAATTCGTCAGACAGGATCTCCCTCTAACAAATCCATACTGACCATCCCTGATAAATTCTGATGGACAGGATTATTCCCAATAATTTCTCGGCCACTGACGTCAGACTAACATCAGGGGAATGCAGGCAGCCCATGGAGGGTTAACTTTCTTTGGAAGAAAGCAGAGATATTGTTTCAAGTTCAATGACTCAATGAAAGGTCTGTGGAAGGGTCAGTGGATCCAAACGTTAACTCTGCTTTCACTCCACACACGCTACTGAGTTTCAGCTATAATCACCCGGCGTATCCCTGCTGCCCTTAGAACGTCGAACAGTACACCAAAGGAACGGGACCTTCAGCCCATGATGTTGCGCCGAACATGATGCCAAATTGAACTAATTCCTTCTGCTTCCCCTTGGTCCATATTCCTGCACTACTTCCATATCCATGGGCTTATCTAGAAGTCCCTTAAATGCCCCTATAGTATCTGCTTCCATCACCACCCCAGTGGTGGCGCGTTCCACACTCCTACCACTCTCTGGGTAAAAAACTTGCCCATCACATCTCCTTCGACCTTCCCCCTATCTCCTTAAATGCATGCCGCTTGGTATTAGACATTTCAACTCTGGGGGAAAAGATTCTAGCTGTCAATCCTATCTATGCATCTCATAATTGTATAGACTTCTATCAAGTCTCCCCTCACCTCCACTGCTCCAGACAAAATAACCTGAGTTTTTTTAGCCTCTCCTTATAGCTCATACCCTCTGTCCTAGCAAACCTCTCCAAAGCCTCCACATCCTTCCTGTAATGTGGCAACCAGAGTTAAACTCAATACTCCAAGTATTGCCTAACCAAAGTTTTATAAAAATGCAACATGACATCCTGACTCTTGTACTAAATTCCCTGGCCAATAAAGGCAAGCATGCCATACACCTTCTTTACCACCCTATCTACTTGCATGGCCAGTTTCAGGGAGCTTTGTACCTGAACCCCAAGATTCCTCTGTACATCAAATTTATTCTTTCCCTTAATGTTTGATATCCCAAAGTGCAGCACCTCACAGTTACCTGGATTAAACTCCATCTGCCATTTCTCTGCCCATATCTGCAACTGACCTATATCCCAGTGTATCCTTTGACAACCTTCTACACTATCCACAACTCCACCGATCTTGTGTCGTCTGCAAACTTACTGACTCACCCATCTACGTTTTCATCCAAGTCATTTATATATATCACAAAATCCTTCCTGAACATTAGCTATCTGACACTTCACCTGTGGCCAGTGAAGTATTTAATATCTTAGCCAGGGCCCCAGCAATCTCCTCCATGCCTCCGAGAGCCAGTAGGGGCGTTTGGTTGGGTAGGAGGGGGGAGGATAATTTAGAAGGAGTGGATGAGCTGAGAGAGGTGGATGCTGAGGGATAGCTGGTTGTGGTTATGTGCTGAGAGTGGGGAAATGTCCCTGAGGCAGCTGTGTGTGCAGAAGGATACTTTTGGGTCTGCTGAAGCTGTTTCTGACATTCTGCCAGTTGTTTCCTGGTGTGGGCAGTTAGCAAGGTCCAGCCTTCAGTCTGGTATGTCTTCAGTGCCTCCTGGAGATACAATGATGCTTTCTGAGGCTCTCCTTTATGCCTAAAGACAGAAAAACAAACGACCAGATTCTAGACCATTAAACCAAGAAGATCAGGCAGGAAATTGCTTTTATAGCAGAACAGGATTTCAGAAATCCGGCTCATGCCCCCATTGCCCCCAGTCGTGTTAACCTCTCTCTGTCCCCTCCCCATTCCAGGGCAGTTTACGCTAGCTCCGAGAGGCTCCTGGAGAATCACTGTGGGACTGGCACAGAGTGATCCCGGGTGTGCGGGACTAGAACGGGAGTGATCCTAGGTGTAACACAATGATTTCTGGGGTAAGTTCAGGGTAAACAGACCGAGTCTGAGAGATTGTGGCTCTCTGATCTCACTGTCATAACCATCAAGGGAATGCAGGCAGCCCATGAAGGGTTAACTTACTTTGGAAGAAAACAGAGATAACGTTTCAAGTTCGATGACTCAAGGAAGGGTCTGTGGAAGGGTCAGTGGATCCAAACGTTAACTCTGTTTTCTCTCCACACATGCTACTGACTTTCTCCAGTAATTTCCATTTTTTGTTTCAGATTTCCAGCATCCAAAGTTCTTTGTTTTATTTTGGAGGTTTAACTTTCCCATGGTGGGGCTAGGAGCTTGGGGGGGGGGTGGTGGGGAAGAGCTGTGTGGAGGTCTCTCCCTTTGGAAAAGCTAGCCATTCATTCTCTATTCAGTCTCAAGCATTCACACCACAACATGCCACTTCCTGAGACTGTTATTCTGTCACTCTGCTCCACTCAGTCACAGGGACAACTGCAGGAACCCCAGCCCATCACGCATTGGGATGGCTTGTTCTAGAACATTCCATCTACGTACATGTAGAAATCAGCAAGATCCTTCCCTAGCAGCTGAGCTGAGCGTATTTGTCCAATGGTTTTGTACATATCGAAGGCAGTAAGTGAAAGCTCCTAGAAATTGAAGACACAGTGAGATTAGAGAATCAAGCAACACCATGGCCACATGTCAGGCACGAGTCAGGAGCGCAATGGAATACTCCCCACTTGCCTGGACGAGTGCAGCCCCAACAACACACAAGAAGCTTGATACCAAAGCAACCCCTTGATTGGCACCACATCCGCTCCCTCCACCACTGACACTCAATTGCATAGTGTGGAGGATCACAGGCAGGATTCCCTTCCAGCTCTCCCTACAGCCACACCCAAACACACCCACCCACACCCACTCAATCTTACTAGGGCCTACTTTGCAAGAGCATTCTCACCAAGTAATGCTTTTCAAAAGCCTCAACAGATGACAGTGCTTCATTCAGGGTCTTATATGGACTCTGTGGGCTGTTTGCTGAAAAAGAGCACAGGAAGTGATGTCAGTCTTTCATTTATATTGAAATGGTAAAACACCAGCTGCATCTAAATGTTTACAGATTTCTAAGATCAGCATAATCATCTGGTGAGCCGTCTGCCCCACAGCTTCTCCGTCTATCCCTTTGGATCGCACAACCTCCCATCCCCTTGATGCTGATTTCTGAACCCCTTCAATCTCAGCTGCTCCCATCTCATCGAGATGCCTTGCAGCCACATTATATCTCTGATATAGCTGACTCTGCCTGGGACATACCAGACACTGAAAGCCCTGTATAAATCCACAAGTTGCTGCATTTCCTACAGAACAAGCATTTCATGATACACAGCTGGACATTGTATCTTCTAGCATTTATCCAAGTATTATAAAGTGACCTGTAGCAGGGGTCATCGCATTGTCCCTTGATTGAAGAATTACATCTATGATGAGTCATGTTTCTCCCATGGGTCTTCACGTGACAGAATAGGTTGATCTCAACACGAGGTCTTCCCGTCTCTGCCTCATCGTTAAGGCTTTTAGACGCAAAGCACGAAACAGCTTGATGGACAAGTCGCCAATAATTTGAACAACTGGGAACAAGATCCGCTGTCATCAATTTCAAAGCAGCTGAACTTCAGGGAAAGCTTCAGAAAATCTTTGTGCATTTTCTTTCTCTTCCCCTTACATTGGCCACGTAAGGACTGAGAAACCAGGAGAGAGAGTTTCAGACTATGAGTACACAGTGTCAGCCTATTTCTGATGAAGGGTCTAGGCCCGAAACGTCAAGTTTTCCTGCTCCTATGATGCTGCTTGACCTGCTGTGTTCATCCAGCCCCATGCTTGTTATCTCGGATTCTCCAGCATCTGCAGTACCTTTTATCTCAGCCTATCCAAGTTGATTTTGCAGGAGTTTTCCCTGTGTGCTTGTGGAACTGGCCTCAAGAAGGATACTAATGTTTGTTCAATGGTCTTCCCACTGAATCTGTAAGATGCGAGAGACACACTTCTCTAACGATCTTGTGTCACAGACAAACAGAGCAGGTCCCACTACAGGACAGTAGTGTAGCAATGACCACTGCTCCATACATGAGGACTGTTGTTGACTTATGGAGGTATTTGTTACTAAACACTCTCAGCCATAGCTTGTAAAAAGTTGAAGTGCCTCAGCTGATCCAGCGTTGGATCTCCTCATCAGTGGTAGCTTTTTTCAGACAAGACGTTGCCAAGGTCTGAGAAGTATTCCAACATATTCCAAAGTTCCTCAGTTAGCGAGTGTGGGAGGTAGAATATGAGACTGACCAGGTCTGTGTTGATATGAGTTTTGTTTCAGCAATGTTCAAGGACAGGCAAACTGTCTTGTGTACAGAAATGTAGATGTAGAGGATGGCTTGTAAATCTGACGTAGAGTGGACATGACACTGCAGTCACCCCAAAGTGGGGTCAGGTAAGTCCACAACGATCAATTCAATTTTGACAAGGAAAGGATCAAGTTAGAGTTTTCCATACTGATGCCAGAGGACTGCTGATCTAAAATGGAGTACATACGAGTTTTATTACCTCTGGGTGTTAATGCCAAATACTGTACAGCAGTGGGACAAGACTTGTCTGTAGGTTCTAATAAAGAAAGAGTCATCAGACTTGGACTATTAATTCTGCTTTCTCCACGATGCTGCCAGATCTGCTGAGTTTTGGCAGTGATTTCTGTTTTTGTTTCAGACCTCCAGCATCTGCAGCTCTTTGTTCTACCTTGTCTGTAGGTTCTGGATGTTTGCTCAGGGGGTAAGTCTGAAAGGCGCGCTGAATTTTGATGGTGCGCAACTTAGCTCTACAGCAGTCACAATCATTGAGATAACAAGGTGTAGAGCTGGATGAACAGCAGGCCAAGCAGCATCAGAGGTACAGGAGCTTTGTATCCTACAAAGAGACAGGCACAGCTTGGGCCCATGCAGGTTCCCATGGCCGCCCCCTTTGTCTGTAGGGAGTGGGAGGAATTGAAGGAGTTGAAGGAATTGAAGGAATTGCCTCTTTGTAGGATACGTGGAACAATCCCTCTTCCGAAGCTACACTGGCCCTAAACCCCACCTCTTCCTCCGTAACATCGATGACTGTATCGGCACCGCCTCGTGCTCCCACGAGGAGCTCGAGCAGTTCATCCACTTCACTAACACCTTCCACCCTAACCTTAAGTTCACCTGGACCATCTCCGATACCTCTCTCTCCTTACTGG
>JAHRHZ010000174.1:118391-142160 GCA_024137785.1 Ginglymostoma cirratum
AGTCTAGGCCCGAAACATCAGCCTTTCTGCTCCTCTGATGCTGCTTGGCCTGCTGTGTTCATCCAGCTCTACACCTTGTTATCTCAGATTCGCCAGCATCTGCAGTTCCTACTGTCTCTGAATCTATTTCAAACCTACTGACTCCCACAGTTACCTAGAATGACACCTCCTCTCACCCACCTTCCTGCAAAAATGCCATCCCCTATTCCCAATTCCTTCGCCTCCGTCGCATCTGCTCCCGGGATGAGGCATTCCACTCCTAGACGTCCTCGTTTTCCAAGGACTGCAACTTCCCCCCGGCAGTGGTCGAAAACGCCCTTGACCATGTCTCTCGCATTTCCCACAAGTCATCCCTTACACCCCCTCCCTGCAATAACAACCAAAACAGAATCCCCCTCATCCTCACGTACCACCCCACCAACCTCCGGATCTAACGCATCATCCTCCGGCACTTCCACCATCTGCAATCTGACCCCACCACCAAAGACACTTCTCCCTCCCCAGCCTTATCTGCTTTCTGGAGGGACCACACTCTCAGTGACTCCTTTGTCCGCTCCACACTCCCCATCAGCCTCACCACCCCTGGCACTTTTCCCTGCAACTGCAGGAAGTGCTACACCTGCCCCTACACCTCCCCTCTCACCCCCATCCCAGGCCCCAAGAAGACTTTCCACATCAAGCAGATGTTCACTTGCACATCTACTAATGTGGTATACTGCATCCGCTGTACCCGATGTGGCCTCCTCTACATCGGGGAAACCAAGCGGAGGCTTGGAGACTGCTTTGTGGAACACCTAAGCTCAGTTCGCACTAACTAACAATTGCACCTCCCAGTCGCGAACCATTTCAACTCTCCCTCCCATTCCTTGGACAACATGTCCATCCTGCAATGCCACAATGATGCCACCTGAAAGTTCAGGAACAGCACCTCATATTTTGCTTGGGAATCCTGCAGCCCAAGGGTATCAATGTGGACTTCACAAGCTTCAAAATCTCCCTTCCCCGACCATATCCCAAAACCAGCCCAGCTCGTCCCCACCTCTCTAACCTGTCCTTCCTCCCACCTATCCTCTCCTCCCACCTCAAGCCCCACCCCCAACCTACCAGCCTCATTCCGCCTCCTTGACCTGTCTATCCTCCCTGGACTGACCTATCCCCTCCCCTAACTCCCCACCTACACTCACCTTTACTGGCTCCATCCCCACCTCTTTGACCTGTCTGTCTCCTCTCCACCTATCTGCTCCTCTATCCATCTTCTATCCGCCTCCCCCTCTCTCCCTATTTTTTTCAGAACCCCCTTCCCCTCCCCCATTTCTGAAAATAGGTCCAGAACCAAAACGTCAGCCTTCCTACTCCTCCGATGCTGCTTGGCCTGCTGTGTTCATCCAGCTCTACACCTTGTTATCTCAGATTCTCCAGCATGGTCAGTTCCGACTATCTCTCACAATCATTCAGAAGTAGTGCTGCATTACCGAGTGTCCCCACAAGAGACCACTGCAGCACACAGCATACAGCCCAACAATCATCCCGTCAGAGACAGCTGGCAGTGAAGAGTGAGAGACATATAGAAACAATCCCAGTGTTACAGCAAACTTACAAACAAGCGAACAAGGAACGGGAGCAGGCTATTCAGCCTCTCAAGCTTGCTCTGCCGGTTCATAAGATTGTGGCTAATCTAACTGTAACCTCAAACCCACATTTCCACCTAACCCCAATTACCTTCCAGCACACTCTTGCTTAGCAAAGGTCTATCTACCTCAGCCTTACAAATAAACAATGGGGTCTTGCCACTGTTTCAAAGAATCAAGATCCTCAGAGAAAAACAAAAATCCTCATCTCCATCTCAGATGAGGGATCCCCACCCCTGTCTTCCCCACAATTTGATACATCCTTTCAACACCCACAGGTAGGACCCTGTCTGCTCACTCGATGTTACTGCTGAATCCAGTACTCATTCCCAGGCAGCACCCTCTCAGTTAGCCCCACTCACATCAAAACAACTCCAAGTGAAATTCATCACTTTGTACAAACCAAATACGTACACAAACAGTGAGAGTGAGAGAGGGGCCTGTGCCAGAACAGGGGAGATAGACCGAAAACATTGCAGGGAGCTATTTACCAGTTTCAGGGTGCTCAGCTCCCAGTCCTGCCAAAACATCCACCGTCCTGTTCAGCTCTTCGGAATTTGGTCCTTTCTCCGAGATCAGACCACACAGGTAACCCAGAGACTGCAGCTGATGGAGTTACAGAGCACAGGGTTTATTGTAGACTAGGTCAGTGTGATGTCACATACACACAGCACGTCTAAGTAAACTAGCCGCCAACCTTGTGCTCCCAGAACATTAGAACCAGATGGATCCCAAGAGGCCTTTGAACAGAACCCCTCCCAGTCCATTAGGAGGTAAATATAGCACCATATCGGCTCACATTGCGATGCCATGGGGCAATATCAGATCGATGAGACATCACTCAGCAGCAAGGGAGAAGCTGAGAGATGGTCACCCAGCTGGAGACTGCCCTGGCTCACTCAGACAGGGCGGAGGCTCACCTAAGGCAATGATTACCTCCCATCACTTCCCTCCTATCCCCAGACCATCACCTCCACCCACCATGCCGTGTGTGCGTGTGTATAAAGAGGTTTGGGCTGGTGATGTTCATGGATGTAGGCTGTGGGGGCCAGGAAAATGTTAATTGCTAGTCCAGAGCTGAAAAGACAGCCAATGGATTTTATGCTGCTTTTTGATAAACAGCTCTGCCATTTCATCGGACAGTTCACAGTCAACCACATTGCTGTGGGTCTGGAGTTATGTGTAAACTGAACCAGGTAAGGACAATAGGGTTAAACTAACCGTATTCCCATCACAGGTTTTGTTCCCTAAAGAATGCTGGAGAAACAGAAGTGTTTCTACAATAACCCAGTAATTTGTTAATGTTAATTAGACCAGCGTTTTGTTGATTGAATCTGCCCTGGTGGGATTCAATCCCAGCATCAGTGTGAGCCTCTGTATTACCAGTCCAGGGACAGTACCACCATGGGGCAACTTGACCATCAATGCTTCATAAACATTAAGGATGAAAATTAGAAATAACTATTACTCCTGGTGTTGATTTAGATCATTTCAGCACATCATTACCATGGTGGAAGTCCACCCTCATTAGTGTGTTAATCTCATGGCTCTAGAACGTGTTTGTAACCCCAGATAAGGAGTTCTGATCACAGCTCGACTCAGCTACCAAGACACTGAAGTACCTTTTCTGTAGCATAACTCCAAAGTCCGACAGTGTGGCAATAATTATTCTCCAACTGGACTTGATCACAACAGCCTTCAATTCTCTGCAGGACCTCAAGGCAGCTCAAGAAGACCCAGCAATCCAGGGCACCAACTGGAACAGAGACCTGGACAGGGAACCGACAAGTCACAGGGTCTCAGAAAGTTCACCATCAAGGAAGAGACCACTCCATCCATTGTAACTATGCTCAGTCCCACCCTTTCATGTTCTCCTCATTGCCCTCAATTCCCACTGCATTTTACCCGATCAGACAATAACAAAACTCCCTCTTGAAAGACGAGATTGAACTTGCTTCCACTGTGTGCTCAGGCAAAACATGCCTGATCACAACTACTCACTGGAAACAAAATGAGTCCCATTTAATTTTGCCAATCACTTTAAACAAAGACATCTCAAAGCAGTTGCAGCATATTGTCAAAGGGGAGAGTGAGAAGCTGGAGGCTGTTGTACACATTGGCCAGGATGACATAGTTAGGGAAAGGGTTGATACTTTGCAGAGCGAATATAGGAAGTTAGGCAGGAGGTTAAAAAGCAGGACCTCAGAGGTAGTAATCTCTGGATTGCTCCTGGTGCCATGTGCTAATGACAGTAGGAATAAAATAGGGCAGATAAATCAATGGCTGTAGAACAAGTGTAGTGGACAAGGGTTCAAATTTTTGATCACTGGGATCTCTTCTGGGGCAGAAAAGACTTGTTCAAAAGGGAATGTTTCACCTGAACTGGAAGGGGACTAATATTGAGGTAGGGCGACATGCTGATGCTATTTGGATGTGTGTGCATGCGTGCGCGTGTTGGAATGGGGGGGAAAGTGCAGATCCCAAGTAGCAGTGACAACAGAAAGACAGAGGAGGATGGTTGAGAAGTTAAAGAGAGCAAGTTAATTAGAAAAGGCAGGCAAGAGCTAGGCAGAGAATGAAGTAACTGAAGAATTAAACTTCTCTTATTCCAATGCAAGGGTTCTTAGGAGGTAAGGGAGACGAACTCAGGGCCTGAAGAGCAATAGCCAAAACGTTGACTGCTCCTCTCCTCCAGATGCTTCCTGGCCTGCTGTGTTCTTCCAGCCTCCTGCTTGTCTACCTTGGATTCCAGCATCTGCAGTTTTTTTTGTCTCAAACTCAGGGCGTGACTGGGAACATGCACATAGCTATTACAGAAACATGGCTGAGGGAGGGATAGGACTGGCAGCTCAATCTTCCAGAGTTTAGATGTTACAGAAAGGGAGGCAAGAGAGGAAGGGGACTGGTGTTTTTAAATTAGGGAAAACATTACTGCTATGTTTAAAGAGGATATTTCTGAGGGAGCGTCCAGTGAAGATAGATGAATGGAGCTCAGAAATAAGAAGAGGATGATCACCTTGATGGGATTGTACTATGGGCCCCCCCCAATAGTCAGTGGGAAACTAACGAACAAATATATAGAGAGATCTCAGATGTCTGTAAGAATAGTAGGGGATTTTAAATTTTCCAAAACATTAACTGGGACTGCCATAGCGTTAAAGGTTTGGATGGTGAGGAGTTTGTGAAAACCTGACCTTCTTTTGTGAAATAAGGCAGGACAACTGACTGAAGTGGAAGTGGAGGAGCACTTTGGAACCAGTGACCACAATTCTATTATTTTTTAAATAGTTACGGAAAAGGAGAGGCCTTGAATAAAGGTGAAAGTTCTTGATTGGAGTAAGGCAATTTTTGATGGTACGAGGCAAGACCTTTCAAAAGTTGACTGTTTGCAGATAAAGGGACGACTGACAGTGGGAGGTTTTCAAAAATGAGATAATGAAAGTTCAGAGGTGGAATGTTCCTGTTAGAGTGAAGGCTAAGGCTGGTAGGAGCAGGGAACAATGGATAAATGTATTGGGGGTCTGATCAAGAAAAGGGGGCTTACGCTAGGTACAGACAACTGGATCAAGTGAATCTCTCGAAGAGTATAAGGGGTGTAGGGGCATTCTTAAGAGGTAAACCAGGAGACAAAAAGGGGACATGAGGTAGCCTTGGCAGATAAGGTTAAGGGTCATGCAAAGACAGATTCTACAAGTACGTTAAGAGCAAAAGAGCAACTAGGGAGAAAATAGGGCCCCTTTGAGATCGACGAAGTCATCTATGTGTGGAACCACAGGAGATGGGGGAGATATTAAACAAACATTTCGTGTCAGCTTTTATTGTGGAGAAGGACATAGACAGTGGGAAACTCGGGAATATAAATACTGATGTCTTGAAAACAGTCCACATTACAGAACAGGTGGTGCTGAAAGTCTTAAAAAAAACAAAGGTGGATAAATCTCTGGGTCCTGATCAAGTGTGTCCCTGGACATTGTGGGAAGTTAGGGAGGAAATTATGGGGCCCCTACTAGAAATCTTTGTATCATCTATAACCACAGGTGAAGTGTCAGAGGGTGGCTAATGTTGTGCTTTTACTTAAGATAGGCTGTAAGGAGAAGCCTGTGAACTACAGACCGGTGAGTCTGATATTTAGTGGTGAGTAAGTTGTTGGATGGGATTCTGAGAGACAAGGACGGATTAGGGATAGTCAGTATGTCTGTGGGAAATCATGTCTCACAAACTTGATTGCGTTTTCTTAGGACGTAACTAAAAGTATTGATGAGGGCTGAGTGCTAGACATTGTCTACATGGACATTAGTAAAGCCTTTGACAAGGTTCCGCACGGTAGACTGATAGTAAAGTTCCATCACTCGGGATTCGGGAAGAGTTTGCCAATTGGATACAAAATTGGCGTGATGGTGGGAGACAGAGGATGGTGGTGGAGGATTTCTTTTTGGACTGGAGGCCTGACCATTTTGGACTGACCATTGGGTTCGGAGCTGAATCCACTTTTGTTTGTCATTTATACAAAGAATTTAGATGCAAATTTAGGAAGCGTAATTAGTAAATTTGCAGATGATACCAAAATTGGTGGTATAGTCAACCGTGAAGAAGTTTATTTAACATAGAACAATACAGCACAGAACAGGCCCTTCGGCCCTCGATGTTGCGCCGACCTGTGAACTAATCTAAGCCCATCCCCCTACACTATCCCATTCTCATCCATATGCTTATCCAAGGACTGTTTAAATGCCCCTAATGTGGCTGAGTTAACTACATTGGCAGGCAGGGCATTCCACGCCCTTACCACTCTCTGAGTAAAGAACCTGCCTCTGACATCGGTCTTAAATCTATTACCCCTCAATTTGCAGCTATGCCCCTTCGTACGAGTCGACATCATCATCCGAGGAAAAAGACTCTCACTGTCCACCCTATCTAATCCTCTGATCATTTTGTAGGTCTCTATTAAATCCCCTCTTAGCCTTCTTCTCTCCAATGAGAACAGACCCAAGTTCCTCAGTCTTTCCTCATAAGACCTTCGCTCCAGACCAGGCAACATCCTGGTAAATCTCCTCTGCACCTTTTCCAATGCTTCCACATCCTTCCTGTAATGGGGTGACCAGAACTGTATGCAATATTCCAAGTGAGGCCGCACTAGCGTTTTGTACAGTTGCAGCATGACATCACGGCTCCGGAACTCAATCCCTCTACCAATGAAACCTAACACACCATATGCCTTCTTAACAGCACTATCAACCTGGGTAGCAACTTTCAGGGATCTATGTACCTGGACACCAAGATCCCTCTGCACATCCACACTACCAAGAATCTTCCCGTTGACCCAGTATTCTGCCTTCCTATTATTCTTCCCAAAGTGCATCACCTCACATTTATCTGCATTGAACTCCATTTGCCACCTTTCAGCCCAATTCTGCAGTTTATCCAAGTCTCCCTGCATCCTGCAACATTCTTCCACACTGTCCACCACTCCACTGACTTTAGTGTCATCTGCAAACTTACTAACCATCCACCTATGTCTGCGTCCAAGTCATTTATAAAAATGACAAACAGCAGTGGTCCCAAAACAGATCCTTGTGGCACACCACTAGTAACCGGACTCCAGTCTGAATATTTTCCATCAACCACCACTCTTTGGCTTCTTTCAGAAAGCCAGTTTCTAATCCAAACTGCTAAATCTCCCTCAATCCCATGCCTCCGCATTTTCTCCAATAGCCTACCATGTGGAACCTTATCAAAGGCTTTACTGAAGTCCATGTACACCACGTCAACTGCCCTACCCTCATCCACACGCTTGGTCACCTTCTCAAAAAACTCAATGAGGTTTGTGAGACACGACCTGCCCTTGACGAATCCATGTTGACTATCTCCAATCAAATTGTTGCTTGCTAGATGATTATATATCCTATCTCTTATAATCCTTTCCAAAACTCTTCCTACAACAGATGTAACGCTCACTGGTCTGTAATTACCTGGGTCATCTCTACTGCCCTTCTTGAACAAGGGCACAACATTTGCAATCCTCCAGTCCTCTGGTACTAAACCTGTAGACAATGACGACTCAAAGATCAAGGCCAAAGGCTCCGCCATCTCCTCCCTCGCTTCCCAGAGAATTCTCAGAAAAATCCCATCCGGCCCAGGGGATTTCTCTACCTTCACACCTTCCAGGATTGATAACACCTCCTCCTTACTAACCTCAATCCTTTCAAGTCTAATAGCCCGTATCTCAGTCTTCTCCTCTACAATATTCTCCTTTTCCCGAGTGAAAACAGATGAGAAATATTTGCTTAGCACCTCTCCGATTGCCACAGGGTCCACACACAACTTCCCACTTTTGTCTTTGACTGGCCTGATTCTTACTCTCGTCATCCTTTTATTCCCCACATACCTATAGAAAGCTTTAGGGTTCTCCTTAATTCTACCTGCTAATGACTGCTCATGTCCCCTCCTTGCTCTTCTTACCTCTCTCTTTAAATCCTTCCTAGCTAATCTGTAACTCTCCATCGCCTCATCTGAACCATCTCGTCTCAATGTCACATAAGCCTCCCTCTTCTGCTTAACAAGAGATACAATTTCTTTTGTTAACCAAGGTTCCCTTACCTTATCACTTCCTCCCTGCCTGACAGGGACATACCTATCAAGGACACACAATATCTGTTCCTTAAACCAGCTCCACATTTCGACTGTCCCCATCCCCTGCATTTTGCTACCCCATTCTACCCCTCCTAAGTCTTGCCTAATCGCATTATAATTGCCCTTCCCCCATCTATAACTCTTGCCCAGTGGCACGTTCCTATCCCTTTCCATCGCTAACCTAAACGTAACCGAATTATGGTCACTCTCTCCAAAGTGCTCACCTACCACCAAATCAAACACCTGGCCTGGGTCATTACCAAGTACCAGATCCAGTGTGGCCTCCCCTCTTGTCGGCCCTTCGATATACTGTGTCAGGAAACCCTCCTGCACACATTGGACAAATACCAATCCATCTGATGTATTAGAGTTATAGCATTTCCAGTCAATGTTGGGGAAGTTAAAGTCTCCCATAATGACTACCTTGTTCCTTTCACTCCTGCCCAGAATCATTTTGCCGATCCTCTCCTCCACATCCCTGGAACTTTGCGGAGGCCTATAAAAAACTCCCAGCAGTGTGACCTCTCCTCTCCTGTTTCTAACCTCAGCCCATACCACCTCAGTAGACGAGTCCTCGCCAAAAGTTCTTTCAGCCACCGTTATACTGTCCTTGACTAACAAAGCTACACCTCCCCCTCTTTTACCACCTTCCCTGATCTTTATGAAAGATCTAAACCCTGGAACCAGCAACATCCATTCCTGACCCTGCTCTATCCATGTCTCCGAAATGGCCACAACATCGAAGTCCCAGATACCTATCCATGCTGCAAGCTCACGTACCTTATTCCGGATACTCCTGGCGTTGAAGTGGACACACTTCAAACCAGCTTGCTGTCTGCCAGCACACTCCTGTGATAGTGAAATCCTGTCCATGTCCTCCCTTCTCTCATCCTCCTGTGTACTGGAACTATACCACAGGTTCCCATGCCCCTGCTGAGCTAGTTTAAATCCACCCGAATAGCACTAGCAAATTTCCCACCCAGGATATTAGTACCCCTCTGGTTCAAGTGAAGACCTTCCTGTTTGTAGAGGTCCCACCTTCCCCAGGATAAGCCCCAGTTATCCATATACCTGAAACCCTCCCTCCTGCACCATCCCTGCAGCCACGTGTTCAGCTGATATCTCTCCCTGTTCTTTGTCTCGCTATCACATGGCACGGGTAACAAACCAGAGATAACAACTCTGTTTGTTCTAGCTCTCAGCTTCCACCCTAGCTCCCGGAAATCCTGCCTTATATCCCTATCCCTCTTTCTACCTATGTCATTGGTACCTATGTGGACCACGACTTGGGGCTGGTCACCCTCTCCCTTCAGGACCCCAAAGACACGATCCGAGACATCACGGACCCTGGCACCTGGGAGGCAACACACCAACCGTGAGTCTCTCTTGTTCCCACAGAATCTCCTATCTGAAAGATTACATAAATTAAATTCAATGTTCTCCCTCAGAGGGTCTTGAGCCTTTGGAACTCTCTTCTCGAGAAGACAGGGAAGCAGAATCCTTGAATATTTTTAAGCTCTTTAATGATGAATTCTATCACCTTCCCTATGACAGACACTAAGCTAGCTAGCCTTTAGTTTTCTGTTTCTTCTTGTCTCCCTCTGTTTTGGAATAAAGGACTTACTATTTTCCAGTCTAATGGGGCCTTCCCTCTGACATCCTTTCCCATCAGCTGTTCCATTCAGCTGGGTTACCGGAGAATGAGAAAATCCTGAGATCTCATCATTAAACTCATTTTCAGTGATAGTCTCCCCACGTTCTTCACTAGACTAAGTGGAGATGCCAGTCGGCAGGTACCTCAAGCAGCTTCAGCTCCTGGACACAGTTGTGTAGAAGCTCAAGTGCTCGCTGTGCTACCTCCCACGGTCTCTGCAGGAAGACAAGCAGAGTGCACTGCCTTGAGAATAGGTAGCTACGCAGATCCAGCAGGGTGGCCTTGTTCTTCTGGATCAGCTCCCTCTTCTCCATGTCGATCGGTTTGCGAAGCACCAGCCCATTCCAGCTTCGAACTGGCTGGCAGAAAGAGGTCAGCCAATTGGCTCCATCTGAAATACAAGGGAACAGGAGCAAACATCAGCCAGGCCAGGATTAGGCAGGTTTATCCAGATAACCTCAGGGGCGAGGGGTGAAGAATGAGACAGTTTGGGAAATGTGGAGAGGCAATATTTGGCTGTAATATTTAGTTTATGTTGTCGCGTGTACATTCTCACTTATACGCTCATTTCCTTTGACCGTCAGGACTAAAGCTACTTTTGAAACCCTTTAGCTGTTAGTGGGGTGCTAAGTCAGTTGTGGACAGTTCAGGATCCCTTCTCTGCTTAACTAGGGAAAGCCAAACTAACACTCACCTCCAGCACCATAGTTGACCACATACTGTGTGAAGAGTGCATCGAGTTCATCGTACTGCACTAGGGCGTCCTCAAACTGTTGCAACATCTCGAACACAAACGCTAACTCCTCCTTCACAAGAAACAAACATTATCAGCAAAGCTGAACACACACACACACACACACACACACAATCGCCTGTCACATTTGTCCATGACACACAGCAACTGCTCTGTACTGCTGGAGGGAGTGACGGCTGTAGCAGTGCACTGGCTAGAGAGTGAACATTCTTCACATCTCAGGGGATGTGGGGGGAGAAGGAAAGAGAGAAACAGAGACAGAAACAGAGAGATGGGAGGGAATATAGTCCGAGACAGTCATACAACACGGAAACAGACTCATCTGTGGTCCAACTCATCTGCACTGACCAGATGGAACCTAGTGCCATTTGCCAGCATTTGGCCCATATCCCTCTAAACCCTTCCTATTCATTTACTTATCCAGATGCCTTTTAAATGCTGTATTTGTACCAACCTTCACCACTTCCTCCGGCAGCACAGTCCATACACGCACCACCTTCTGCAGGAAAAGGTCACCCCTCAGGCCCCTTTTAAATCTTTCCCCTCTCACCTTAAGGAAAGGAAGTATCAAGGAGAAAGGGTCACAGAAAAAGAATTGGAGGGACACAGAATGAGCTTCCTTGGAGAAAGAGAGCGCGAGACGGCGAGAGACAACAAAAGCGAGAAAAATAAGCCCACAGTAGATCACAGTTCACATTACTCTCTTCCCTTCACTTAATCTTGCTGGAAAACATAGACAGTCCAGGCCTCAAGCAGGGCTCCATGGCAGCTCCTGCTCCCAGTGAATCAGCTTTTGCTGCTTCAATCAAACACAACCAGGCTGACAGGCAACATTTTCCTCTTTTGGCAGTGAGAGAAAATCCGAATGAACTGTCCTAGACTCGGACAACCGTACCTGAACCATGAAATATTCACAGAAACTCCAGCCTGCTTCTGTCCTCTTCTCTCTCATGGTTCTCATGTCATCCTCAAATTTTCCCAGGTTCTTGGTAAATGACATAAGCAACAGAGTGCGGAGCTTAGTGAAGAACGCATTCCAAGATTCCTGAGTGCGGGAAGAATCCTTCAGGGGATCTGTCAGCACTACACATCTGTCAGAAAAAATAACAAGTCAGAAAGAGAGACAGGCAGACTTGCTCCTGACTGTAGACACAGCCAGGTTAGGAAATTACAGGCAGAGCAACCATTTCCATTCGGGGCTGGAATTTTTGCAATGAGGGTGAGAAACAGTGGATTCCGCTACCTGTCACTTTGTTTGTTGCAGAAGTCATTTCTGATCTTGTCGACGATCGATGTCCGTGGGAGAATGTTGGTTTTATTCTTTTTTTTGGCATCACTCTCCACAACAACAATCAGCCAATCAGAGCTGCTGTAAGCTTTTAAAATGTTTTGCCATTTGGTGATCTCATCCTTTGCAGTTGCTTTGTAAACCTCAGTGTCCTAGAACATTGAAATTAGTTAGAGAATATGTTTCACATACCACACAGGGATATAGTACTGCACAGCCCACAGCAAGGCCATCACCTCTGGCTGTGGTCTCTCACTCAGTCGAGGGGACTGTACACAATAGGTCAAGTTATTAGTTAACATCACCCCTCACCAGAATTGTACTCCAGCACAATCTGTAACCTCACGGCGTGGCATATCCCCCACTCAACCATTACCATCAAGACAGGGGCTCTACCTGGTTCAATGGAGAGTGCAGGAGGGCATGCCAGGAGCCGCACCAGGCATACCTGAAAAAGGAGGCATCAACCTGGTGAAGCTACCAAACAGGGTTACTTGTGTGCAGAATATCGAGCCTGTCTCAAAATTAGAATTAAGTCATTCAGGAATGAAGTGAGGAAGCATCTTAAACACAATGTTTTCAGGAAGGCATTAGACAGTTGTCAGGGTTAAAAGGAATCAAAGGAAGAAAGTGAAACATGGGACTGAGTTGAATGATCAGCCATGACCATATTAAATGGTGGAGCAGGCTTGAAAGGCTGACTGGCCTACTCCTGCTATTTTTGTTTTTTTTTGATTTTATATGGTTCTAACAATGCAAGGAGACCCAGATAAGCAAATCCACAACCAATGGATCAGATCGAAGCTCTGCAGTCCCACCACATCCAGTCGTGAATGGTAGTATACGATTAAACAACTCACTGGAGGAGGCGGCTCCACAAATATCCCCATCCTCAATGACAGAAGAGCCCAGCACATCATTGCAAAAGATAAGGCTGAAGAATTCGCAGCAACCTTCAGCCAGAAATGCTGAGTGGATAATCCATCTCAGCCTCCTCCAGTGGTCCCCAGATAACAGTCTTCAGCCAATTTGATTCACTCCACGTGATATCAAGAAACGGTTGGAGACACTAGATACCGCAAAGGATACCGGCCCTGACAACATTCCGACAATAGTACTGAAGAATTGTGCTCCAGAGCGTGACGCTCCCCTAGCCAAGCTGTTCCAGTACAGTTACAACATTGGTGTCTACCCGACAACGTGAAAAATTACCCAGGTATGTCTTGTACACTAAAAGCAGGATAAATCCAATCCAGACAAGTACCACCCCATCAGGCCCACTCTCTATCATCGGTAAACTGATGGAAGGTGTCATCGTCAGTGCGATCAAGCAGCACCTGCTCAGTGACACAGGCACACACAGATCACTATACTCACACAGCAGTCTGTCCAGAATAGGTGCAGGAAAGGGAAGGTTAAAAGTGCTCGGTTTCCTTCTTTAGGTATCAGCTCTTCTTTAAACTGAACGAAATTCGCTTCAAGGTGGATCATCTTAGGTGGCCGCCCATAGGACCTGAAACAGAGGAGGGAAAATAAAATTAAACATTCGGCTGCTTCACGCTCTCTGATCAGCTGAGAGCTGGACCTCTCCCTCCCTCTCACTCTGACCAACCAAGAGCTGAGACCTTCACTTTATCTCTCTCCGACCAGCCGAAAACTGCCTCAATCTCACTCTACTTCAATGACCTTCCCAGGAAGTGCATTGTGGGCTAATCTCATCAATCTCCTTTTCATCCAGCTCAGCCTTCTCAGTGTGGAACCTGTGCACTCTGCCTATGCATTAGCACTGACTACTCCTCCAGAATGTCCGTTTACCTGGGAGTGAGACCCTCTCACATAAATGTGAGTGATTACACACTAATAGCACAACCTTGGGAGAAAACTGGCTGAGGGCTGATGACACTTTCCTTCTCAATACAACAGTTATGGGTGTGGCAACCCAATGGTACAACTCAGAGAAGTACAGGAGCAGAGGGACCATGAGGTTCACGTGCATGATACTCTGAGGGTAGCTATGTATGTTTTTTTGATTCAGTCGAGGGAGGGGAGTGTTGCTGGCTGGGCCAGCATTTACTGCCTGTTCTTGTTGCCCCTTGGGAAGGTGACAGTGAGCTGCCTTCTTGAACTGCTGCAGTCCTCCTGCTGTGGGTTGATGCACAATGCCTTAGGGAGGGAATTCCAGGATTTTGACCCAGTGACAGTGAAGGCACAGCGATATACTTTCAAGTCAGAATGGTGAGTGGCTTGAAGGGGGAGGTGGGTTCCCAAGTGTCTGCTGCCCTTGTTCTTCTAGATGGGAATGGCTGTGGGTTTGGAAAGTCTGTCGGAGGATCTTTGGTGAATTTCTGCAGTGCATCTTGTAGATAGTACACACTGCTGCTACTGAGCGTCGGTAGTGGAGGGAGTGAATGTTTGTGGACGTGGTGCCAATCAAGCAGGCTGCTTTGTGCTGGATGGTGTCAAACTTCTTGACTGTTATTGGGGCTGCACTCATCCAGGCAAGTGGAGAGTATTCCATCACATTCCTGACTTGTGCCTTGTAGATGGCAGACAGGCTTTGAAGAGTCAGGAGGCGAGTTACTTACTGCAGTATTCCTAGCATCTGACTTGGTCTTGTACCCACTGTATTTATACAATGAGTCCAGTTCAGTTTCTGATCAACAGTAACCCCAGGGTGTTGACAGTGGGAGATTCAGTGATGATAATGTGATTGAATATCAAGGAATGATGGTTAGATTGTGTGGCACAAACATTACTTGCCACTTGTCAGCCTGGAGTGTGTCCATATCTTTTTACATGAACTGCTTCAGTATGGTGCTGAACATTCTGCAATTATCAGCGAACATCCCCACTTCTGACCTTCCCTCCATCATAAGGTCAGTAATGAAGCAGCTGAAGATGGTTGGGACTACGACACTACATAAAACATAGAACATAGAACATAACAGCGCAGTACAGGCCCCTCGGCCCTCAATGTTGTGCCGACCTGTGAAACCAATCTGAAGCCCATCTAACTTACACTATTCCATTATCATCCATATGTTTATCCAATGACCATTTAAATGCCCTTAAAGTTGGCGAGTCTACAACTGCTGCAGGCAAGGCATTCCATGCCCTTACTACTCTGAGTAAAGAATCTACTTCTGACATCCGTCCTATATCCATCACCCCTCAATTTAAAGCTATGTCCACTTGTGCTAGCCGTCACCATCCGAGGAAAAAGGCTCTCACAGTCCACCCTATCTAATCCTCTGATCATCTTGTATGTATCTATTAAGTCACCTCTTAACCTTCTTCTCTCTAACGAAAACAGCCTCAAGTCCCTCAGCCTTTCCTCGTAAGACCTTCCCTCCATACCAGGCAACATCCTGGTAAAACTCCTCTGCACCCTTTCCAATGCTTCCACATCCTTCCTATAATGCGGTGACCAGAACTGTACGCAATACTCCAAGTGCGGCCGCACTACCTCCACTACCCTGAGGAACTCCTGCAGTGATGTCCTGGAGCTGAGATGACTGACCTCCAACAACCAATCTTCCTATATGTCAGGTATGACTCCAACCGCACTCCAAGAACAAAAGGCTATGGCAAAAAGTGATGTGCAAAAGCAGCAAGTGTGATGCAAAACAAAACCTCTTCACACAGTGAGTAGTCAGGACATGTTTCCAGGTAGTGTAGTATATGATGGAGGAAGGTTCAACTGACACATTCAAGAGAGGCACTGGATGATTATTTGGAAACAAATTTTTTCAGGGCAGGGAAAAAAAAATGCAGGAGACCGGCATTTGGTAATAATTGAGGTTGTTGAGGTTGGTTGGCTTGCGGTCTGTTGTTCCGCAGATGATTCGTTACCGTGCTGGGTAACATCAGTGCAGCCTCCAATGAAGAGACTGTGTGTTTTCCCGCCTGGTTTTTAAACTCTGGGGTCCGTTGAGATGGATTGCCTCACTTCTGGTTTTCCTTCGTAGTGGAATGTATATGGGGTCGAGTTCAATGTGTTTATTAATAACATGCTTCGTGGAGAGCCATGCTTCTAGGAATTCTCATGCCTGTCTCTGCCTAGCCTGTCCCAGGATCTTGGTGTTGTCCCAGTCGAAGTGGTGTTCTCCTTGTCCATGTGGATTGAGGTGAGTGAGTATTGGTCGTGTCTTTTTGTAGCCAGTTGGTGTTCATGTACTCTTGTTGTTCGATTCCTTCCTGTTTGTCCGATGTAGTGTTTCTCACAGTCTCTGCAGGGGATCTTGTAGATGACATTGGCCCTGTCCATGGTAGGGAGCGGGTCCTTAGTTCGGATGAGCAGTTGTCATAGGGTTGACGTGGGCTTGTGCGCCACTCTGATGCCCAGCGGTCGTAGGAGTCTTGTGGTGAGTTCCCATGTGTTTCTGATGTAGGGTAGTGTGATGAGTGTATCGGGGGTGTAGTGTCTTTCCGATGCCATTCGTGTAGGCATCTTCTGACCCAGTTCTTTGGATATCCATTATCCTTGAAAGCCTGGAAGAGGTATTCTTCTTCTTCTTGGCGTAGTTCCGTGTTGCTGCAGTGTGTTGTTGCCCTTTTAAATAGTGTTCGCACGCAGCTTCGTTTGTGTGTGCTGGGATGGTTAGCATTGAAGTTCAGTACCGGATCTGTGTGTGTGGCTTTTTTGTGTACTTTCATTTGCAGTTCCCCGTTTGTCTTGCGCTCTACCATGACGTCCAGGAATGGGAGCCATTTGTTCTTCTCCACCTCTCTGGTAAATTTTATTCTGGTGAGGGTGTTGTTTATAAGTTTGTGTGTCTCCTCTAATTTGGTCCATTTAATCATGACAAGGGTGTCATCTACAGAGCGTATCCACAGTTTGGGTTGGATTTGCAGAAGGGCGGTCCTTTCCAGTCTTTGCATCACTGCTTCTGCTACGAGTCCAGAGATAGGCGATCCTATGGGTGTCCCGTTGATTTGCTCGTATGTTTGGCCATCGAAGGTGAAGTGGGTGGTCAGGCATAGGTCCAGTAGTTTAAGTGTGTTGTCCTTGGAGATGGTTTCACTGGGGTTGTGTTCTTGTTCCAGTCGTGTTGTCATTGTTTCCCCTGCAAGTGGTATGTCTGTTGATGTGAATAGGGCGGTGACATCAAACGATATCATGGTCTCTTCGTCCTCTATCTTTACGCCTTTGATGGAGTTGAGGAATCCTTGGCTGAGTGGATGGAGTGGGGTGATTTGTTGACTAGGTGCCGGAGTCTTCTTTGTAGTTCTCTGGCTAATATGTGCGATGGAGTGCCTGACAGGGAGACTATGGGTCTGAGGGGGACTTCCGGCTTGTGCACTTTAGGGAGGCCGTAGAATCGGGGTGTGTTGGTTCCTTTGGGTTTTGTTCTTAAGAAGTCTGTTTTGTTGATCTGTCCTGTTTGAGTCTTTGTAGCGTGTATAGGATTTTATTACCTAGTTGTGGTGTCGGGTCAGTTTGTACTGGCCGGTATGTGTTCTCGTCGGCGAGCAGTGCTTGTGCTTTGGAGATGCAGTCCTTTTTATTCATTATCACTGTCATGCGTCCTTTGTCTGCAGGTAGTATAGTGATGTTTCTGTCCTCCTTTAATCCGTCCAGGGCTTGTCTTTCCTTTTACTTAGTGACTTGGTATTAATGATGATTTGAAGAACAGGTGCAAGCACAGTGAGCTGAGTAGCCTTTTTCTGTGCCATAGTGATTCTGTAATCCCTTCAGCCTTCGACTCATGAACACCAAAATCCCTCTGCACCTCAGTGTTTTGTAGTCGTTCTCTGTCTAAGTAACACTCTGCGTTTTATTCCTTCTGCCATACTGAACAATTTTATGTTTTCCAGCATTACATTTCATCTGTCGGATTTCTCCTCACTCAGACCCATTTACACAGATTGGCTGGCTAGCAATAAACAATCTAGGCTGTTACCCCCATCACCGTGAGCTCCTATTTTGATGTGATATCTTGTCAAACATTTTCTGGAAACCCAAATATGGTATGTCTTCATTCCCATGATCCACACAGCATGTTGCTCCTTCAACAGTGCTCCAATATACCAGCTAAATACAATTTCCTTTGCATAAAACCATGCTACTCTTCCAATTATCTTGCAATTTCATTATATGCCTAGTTATAATCTCCTTAAAACTCAAGTCTAACATCTTCCCCATGACAGATGTCACATTAGCGAGTCTATAGTTCCCTGTTTTATTCAAGGGAGGGAGGAACAAAGTTGTGATGTGTCTAAATACATTTCTACAAACATATTTCTACTTTCCAGTCTGATGGAAACTTTCCAAAATCTCGCTAAATTAGGAAAATTAATACCTATCCATCAACTAACAATCTCATTACCATGCAACAATCTCCACAAAAAGATCAGCCATGATCTTATTGAATGGCGGAGCAGGCTCGAAGGGCCGGACGGCCTACTCCTGCTCCTAGTTCTTATGCGCTTATTAATCATCGCTTTTAAGAAATGAGGTCAAAGTCCATCAGACTCCAGAGTTCAATCAACCCGCAACTCCATCAGTTTACTCACTACCACGGGCATAGAGACTATAATTTCACATCCTCTTCTAGGCTGTTTAATTGGCCACAACCACTCAAATGGATATGGCAGGACTGCAGAGATTAGATCTGAACTGTTGGCTGAGAACGCTTAGTTCTGGTTATCACTTGCTGCCTTCACTTTTTGGCACGCAAGTAGTCTTGTTTGTTAGCTTCACCAGGTTGATTCCTCATTTTCAGGTATGCCTGGTGCTACTCCTGGCATTGTCCTCCTGCACTCGCCATTGAGTCAGGGTAGATCCCCTGGCTTGACAGTAATGGTAGAGTGGTGGCTAAAAGTTGTAATGGTTAAGATGGCTTTTAGGATCCTTGGGTTAAGAAAGAGAGGCAGAAGATTAGAAAAGCAAGGAAGTGATGCCACACCTCTACAAAATCATTGGTCAGACCACATTTGGAGTATTGTGTTAATTCTTTCAGGAAGGATGTTAAAGCCCTGGAGTGCAAACGAGATTTACTAGAATGATACCAGAAACGAGGGCTTTTATATACAAGTAAAGATTAGAGAAATTAGGCATTTTTGAAAGTGATGAAATTAGGGGGCTACAAAGAACTGCGGATGCTGTAAGACACGAACAAAAACAGAAGTTGCTGGAAAAGCTCAGCAGGTCCAGCAGCATCGGTGAAGAGAAAACCAAAGTTAACGTTTCAGGTTCAGTGACCCTTCCTCAGAAAGATATATCCAAGAGATGCAGCCTTGATAGCATGCCATGATGTGGCAGTGCCGGTGTTGGACTGGGGTGGACAAGGCTTGTGACAGCAAATAAACTTGTTGGACTGTAACCTGGTGTCGTGTGACTTCTGACCTTGATAGTATGCAAACAACTAGTTCAGCTATTCATGAGCAGATCTAGCTGAGCTAACAAACGTCCAACTTTTCCACCTATTCTTACACGATCATCCTGGGACATAAAGCCATACCTGGCTTCTTTCCTCAAATTAAAACAAACAGTCTTACTTGCCTACGCCACCTCACCCTCCAACAGCAAGTGTGAGGAGCACATGGAGGTACTTTACCTTAAGATCGAGCTATTGCTGTTTCCCTCACTTTCTTTAGTACATTAGGCTAATCTTCACACACTGCTCCCCCAGACTTACCCAACACTGCAACACACACATCTTTCTACTGTTCCTCTCCCAACCTGGGCATCAACGGTCATGGGCAAAAGGCAGGAAAGCAGAGCGGAGGATCATCAGATCAGCCACAATCTCATTGAATGGGATGGGTTGAATGGCCTAATTCTCCTACATTTTAGGAATTTAGAAGTGCTTCATCAAGCATGATTTCTTTCTTAAACTGATTTGCAGGACCTGGGCAGCATTGGCAATCTCAGCATTTACTGCTTGTCTCTTCAGTGATCCTGCTAAGCTGGCGATAGATGAAGGCAGTCAATATCTGATCACGATCCTGTGGGACTGGAGTCACATGTAGCCCGGGCTGGATAAGGACAGCGGGCGGGCTTCCCTCCCTAAGCTGAATTGCATCAATGTGAACATACGCTCACTGGACTGTCAGTCCCAGGATTTCAGTTAGTACCATAACGACGAAGTGGACAAAGTCCGGACGACGGCAGTGACTCCCTTAACGGCAAACAGGCAACACTCAGGCAGTGGATATAGTACCCCAGAAAATCACCAGAGATTCTTCCTGGCTAGGTAATGGTTCTATACAGCACGGATTGGGCAGAAGTGGATCCAAGGCTGAAATAGAAACAAAAAACGCCAGACATCCTGAATGGATCAGGGAAGACGGCCAACTGCTTCAGATCAGGTGACCTTTCAACAGAATAACAACTCACCCAAAAACAGTAATTCTGTTTCTGTCTACAGATTCCTCCTGACCTGTTGAGTATTTCCAGCATTTTCTGTTGTTATTTCAGATTTATAGCATCCACTGTTTTTTCATTTAGGATCTAACTCTGGCTGTGCCAATTTGGGGCACTTTCCTCAGGGAAAGGCAAGGAAATAACTGGGGGGGGGGGGGGGGGGAGGGGGGGGGGGGATGGGGGGGGGATGTAGGGATGGAGGGTCGTGGGCCATAGACTGAAGCAGGACAGGGGAAGGAACTAATCTTGGGGAATATAGTTTTCTGGAAGGCAGGGTGGTAAATCTGTCTCCTGCCAGGACTCCTCTCACAGACTCAGGGAAAGAACAAAGCAATGGCACCCACACACTAAGGATAGTCACTGAGCTCTGTAGAATGCAAATGGATTGATGTTCTAAGCATGAGTCTGTGACCTACAGCATTTTGCAGTCTGCTGACAGCTGATCAAATAGGCAAATGGAGGATAAACTATTCCAGATACTATACCTTCTCCATTCCATTGGCTCTCGTGGAAGTTGTTGCATGAGTATTGAGTAAACAGAGGAGAAGAGGGCTTGGTCGCCTGCACCTAAACACAGAGAGAAAAAGAGAGCGAAATCATTAAGGACTTGGCTCACAACCTCTACTAGTCAGAAACAAAATCCCTCTACAACCATCAACTGCTCAGCAAAGCCTGTTTCCTCTCAACCCAGTGAAACTGTGAGCTCTCCCTCATATCATGGCAGCCCTCATTATGATAAACGTCTGAGAGGACACAGTGAGTGACATTTTGGCTCAGTGGTTAGTACTGCTGCTTCACAGCAGCAGGGAATCTGACTTCAATTCCACCCTTGGGAGATTATCTGTATGGAGTTTGTACGTTATCCTTGTGCCTGCATGAGTTTCCTCTGGGTGCTCCGGTTTCCTCTGAGTCCAAAGATGTGCAGGTTAGGTGCATTAGCCATGCAAAATTGCCCATAGCATCTAGGGATATGCAGGCTGGGTGGATTAGCAATGGGAAATACAGGGTTAGGGTAGGATGCTCTTGAGAGGGTTGGTGCAGACTCAATGGGCTTAATGGCCTCTATGTGTACTGAAGAGAGTCTATGATTATATGATATCACCAGCTGTAATTGGAGTCCATCTGCCCATCCACACACCCAAACAGAGCAGAATGCAGTAACTGTCTTTACCCTTGCAGTTCAAAGAAGGTGTTGCACTGTATCTGTTACTCTGTATATAAGTCACCTAAACCCCTCAATTAGATTCCAGTCTGTAACTCACTCCCAGTTATTTGTTATTCCATATATTAATCCATCCAAATCCCTCAACTAGATTCCAGTCTGTACGTAACTCACTCCCGGGTATCTGCTTTTCTATGAATAAACCATCCTGCATCACTTGATTAGATTCCAATCTGTAAGTGATTCCTGGGTGTCAGCACCAAGGTTTTATATTGGGAATTCTAAATAATAGAGGGCACACATGTCAACGTTGAGGTCAACAGACATGGGATTTTGAACAAGATTGTGGAGTAGATGCTTTCAGTCTTCCCAAATTTCTGTTGAGGCTTTTGAAACCAAGGTCAATGTTTGTGGAATTCAAGGGAACGTTGTCCGAGTGAGATCAGAAGTCTCTGCTCAGGTTACAGCCAAGGTGAATGATCAAAGAGTCATGTTAATAAGCTGGTGTTGTGGGAGCAAGCTGCACGTACAGAACAGGTAGAAAGACATCCTGATTCTGATTTGCGACTTTGAATTCAGAGTGTTTTACTGGCAATGACTGGCTGAAACCTGAACAGCCAATTTCGAAAATGAACACAGACAAGTAGCACAGATTTAGGAAGTGATACAGCACTATAGGATTGGAGAGGGAATGGAGTGTTGAAATGGGGCAGTGAGGACAATATTGTAGATGTCAGGTTTCCTGAAGGCAGCAACGATTGCAATTTTGAAAGAGGCAGGAGCCAAGGAGAGGGAAGTATTTCTCACGGTTATCAAATTTGAACTAACCCATGGACAACTAAACAAATAGAAACTAGGACCAGGAGCAGGCTGTTCAGCCCTTTGAACCGTTCAATATGATCATGGGGAGGTGATGGCCTAGTGGTATTAGCACTGGACTGCTAATCCAGAGACCGCAGTAGGTGGTAGAATTTAAAAATCAATAAAAATCTGAATTAAGAATCTAATCATGCCCATGAACCCATTGTCAATTGTCAAAAAAGCCCATCTGGTTCACTAATGCCCTTTAAGGAAGGAAACTGCCATCCTTACATGGTCTGGCCTACACATGACACCAGACCCATAGCAATGCGGTTGACTCTTAACCATCCTTTGGGCAATTAGGGATGGGAAATAAATGCTGACCTAGTGAGGTCCTCATCCCATGAAATGGTTAAAAAAAACTGTTTCTTCATCTCATTGCCATATTACTGCTTTCTCCCAACACATCTTGATGTCTTTCAAATCTAACAATTATCCTGCTAATTCTTGAATATACTTGGTCAATGACTTTGTCTCCACAGACTTTTGTGGTAGAGAATTCCACAGGATTGCTACACTGAGTGAAGAAATGTTTCCTATCTCGGTCTGAAACGGTCTAGTCTGTATCCTATTTTACATGGAGAGAGGGGGAATCATGAGGAATTCGATATTCAGAGCAAGAGGCAACAACTTAACATTAAAACTGACAACAGAATGACAGGAAGGTGAAAAAGTTCTGAAGAAGGGTCACTAGACTCGAAACATCGGCTCTGCTTACTCTCCACAGATGCTGCCAGGCCTGCCAAGAGTCACCAGCACTTGTCTTTTGATTACAAAACAAATACATGAGAGAACAGGAGATGCACTGCCCTTGGGAGAAGACAGGCATGGTGGTGGGGAGGCAGTGCAGTTGTACCATGCTCTCGAGGAGGGCGCAGTGGGTAGGTTAAGATCGGACACAACTGACCTGACAGAGGCTGGGAGCAGGTGTAAAGTGAATCGGGCGATGGAGAAGACGAAAGGATGGAAATGCAGACAGTGATGAAGGATGATGTGGAGACGACAGACTGACAGGATTGGCTCGATGGTATGAATGGCCAGGCCGAGGAATGACATCACAAATCAGGTAGAACATGGGGCTGTTGCCAAGAGCAACGCAGTGTACAGCTGAAATGATGCCAGTTCAATATGGGGGAGAAAGAATAGCAAAGTCAAAGAAAACTCGTGTGAATGAGCATCAGTGCAGCTAAGCAGGGTTAAACAACTCAACGGTAAGTATCAATTCAGACGGGGATTATGGACATCTAGTGATAAACTCCCTCTCTTCCACATTGCACAGGAAAACAATACAACAATGATACAAAAATAATCAAAGCTAAAAGCAGAGCATGGAGTGTAGAGGCAGCTGTGTACAGAAACTTATCACTGTCTGATACTGCCAGACCCGCCCCCACCCGGTACTGTGCCCCACTGTTATCCAGCGC
>JAHRHZ010000174.1:143083-170707 GCA_024137785.1 Ginglymostoma cirratum
TGTCCCCCAGTGTTATACAGTGACAGACCCGTCCCCACCCAGTACTGGACCCCAGTGTTATACAGTGACAGACCCGTCCCCACCCAGTACTGTATCCCAGTGTTATACAGTGACAGACCTGTCCCCACCCAGTACTGTACCCCAGTGTTATACAGTGACAGACCCGTCCCCACCCAGTACTGTACCCCAGTGTTATACAGCGACAGACCTCTCCCCACCCAGTACTGTACCCCAGTGTTATACAGTGACAGACCTCTCCCCACCCAGTACTGTACCCCAGTGTTATACTGTGACAGACCCGTCCCCCACCCCCGGGATGATTATTGATATGAATAATGATGATATATTATTCTGATGGTCTAACCGCCGGGATCTGGGTGTTACTGGTTATTATGGTCTGCCCCTCACACTCACAGGTTGCTAGGGGACGGTTCTCCATCCTCCCGGCCGCAGGCTCTCCGCCATCCGCCGGATCCGCACTTCCGCTTCCGGGGCGATCGGACGTCACTGTGACCCCCTCTAATCGTAACTGTTAAAGGGGCCTCAGTGACCCCGGGCTGACCCCGCGGTGAACCCAGTGACCCTGAGTCAGTGTGTTACCATAGTGACCCCAGAGGGGGAGACAGTTGTTGCAGATGGTCATCAGGCCTGGCTCATCCCATATGGTCAATCCTTAGATTGGCTGAATCTTGGTTTATAGGGAAAAGACTGGACGTGAGGATTATTACCTCAACCATGGCCTCATTGAATGGCACAACACACTCGATGGGCTGAATGGCCTCCTTCTGCTCCTTTATCTTACGGTTTTGTCAATCACTTCAGTGTAAATTCACATTGACAACTCCTGAATCATTCTCTGACTGAACTGTTCAGTTCCACTCTGCAACAATCCCTTTTGTTTCTCTGATGGCCAAAGTTATCTAGTCCTATTCATTACACTTTCCAGAGTTAACTTCTTCCACTGAGAATGCTATCCATCAAGGATATCACACATTGAGCTGGTCGGGTCCTAAAGGACATAGCTGCTAGACTGGGTCTGCAGCAGGTGGTGAGGGAACCAACGAGAGGGAAAAACATACTTGACCTCATCCTTACTAATCTGCCAGCTGCAGTGCATCTGTCCATGACAGCATCGGTAAGAGTGACCATCGCACAGTCCTTGTGGGGACGAAGTCCCACCTTCACATTAAGAACAACCTCCATCGTGTTGTGTATCACCATGCTAGATGAGACAGACTTTGAACAGATCTAGCAACTCAAGACTGGGCATCCACGAGGCGCTGTAGGCCATCAACAGCAGCAGAATTGTACTCCAGCACAATCTGTAACCTCATGGCCTGGCATATCCCCCACTCAAGCATTACCATCAAGCCAGGGGATCAACCCTGGTTCAATGGAGAGTGCAGGAGTGCATGCCTGAAGGTTAGGTGTCAATATGGACTAGTGCATGTCAAACAGCTTAAGCAGCAAGTGATAGACAGAGCTAAGTGGATCAGATCTAAGGTCTAGAGTCCTGCCACATCCAGTTGTGAATGGTGGTGGACAATTAAACAACTCACTGGACGAGGAGGCTCCACAATTATCCCCATCCTCAACGTTGGAAGAGCCCAACACTTCAGTGCAAGAGATAGGGCTGAAGCATTTGCATATATCTTCTGCCAGAAGTACCCATCAGATGACCGATCTAGGCCTGCTCCAGAGGTCCCCAGCATCACAGTCTTCAGTCAATTTGATTCATTCCACGTGATATCAAGAAACTTTTGGCGCACTGGATACTGCAAAGGCTATGGGCCCTGACAACATTCCAGCAATAGTACTGAAGATTTGTGCTCCAGAACTTGCTCCCCTAGCCAAGCTGTTTCTGTACAGTTATAACATTGGTATCTACCCAACAATGTGGAAAATTGCCCATGGATGTCCTGTACATAAAAAGCAGGACAAATCCAACCCAGCCAATCACTGTCCCATCAGTCTACTCAATCATCAGTAAAGTGATGGAAGGTGTCATCATCAGTCGGTATAACCTGCTCAGTGATGCCCAGTTTCCAGCAGGGTCACTCAGCTCCTTATCTCATTACAGCCTTGGTTCGAACATGGACAAAAGAGCTGAATTCCAGAGGAGAGGTGAGAGTGACAGCCCTTGACATCAAGGCCGCATTCGACCAAGTGTGGCATCAAAGAGATGTAGCAAAACTGGGATAATGGGTATCAGGGAGCAAACTCTCCGGTGGGTGGAGTCATCCCTGACACATCAAAAGATGGTTGTGGTTGGAGGTCAGTCATTTCAGCTCCAGGACATCTCTGCAGGAATTCCTCAGGGTAGTGTCCTAGGCCCAACCATCTACAGCTGCTGCGTCAATGACCTTTCCTCCATCATAAGGTCAGAAGTGGTGATGTTCGCTGATGATTGCACAATGTTCAGCACCATTCGTGGCTCCTCAAGCACTGAAGCAGTCTAACAAGATCTGGACAATATCTAAGTCAAAGCATCTCACTGGATTGGTCAGACTGCAGCAGTTCAAGAAGGCCGCTCACCACCACTTCAAGGGGACAAATAAGGACAGGCAATATATGCTGGCCAGCCAGTGACAGGAACATCCCATGAATCTGTCCTTCCTCCTGCTCTCCGTTGACCACTTACCCATTAATTAGCCCCTCTTGCTGCCTTGTCCAATTTGATGACCTGCACTGGTCAGGCTCTCTCTATTGATAGTCAGTTGCATATGGAGACAGGAGGTGAACAGGATGTTTCAGACTCTGTGTCTCTGACTGCCTGAGACCCAAGCCAATAGATGGAAGTGATGCAATTTGTCAGAGTCTGGTAGTCACCTAGAGCTGAAGCAATGTGGAACCTCAACTTCATTCTCTCTGTTCAGAGCTTCCAGAGGCATCTTCCACAGAGAGTAGCGTCCGAGCACATCCTTACATATAATGTTGCAGGTTAGTGTCTGCTCTGCACTGAACTATTCCATATAGAGTCTGCACGGAGAGAGACAGCAACTATAAATTAGCAAAACCACTGCGCCCTCCCCATTCCCTGAGACACACTGCTCCCCATCGAACCCCCAACCACCCACAAACACTACACCCCATCCAACTCCCCACCCACCCACACACTGCACTCCATTGAACCCCCCAACCACCCACACACACTGTACCCCATCCAACCCCCCACCCTCACACACACACATTGTACCCCATCCATCTCCCCATCCTTACACACACCCCCTATACCCCATCCAACTCCCCACCCTCACACACACTGTACCCCATCCAACTCCCCACCCTCACACACACACTGTACCCCATCCAACTCCCCATCCTCACACTCACACCCTATACCCCATCCAACTCCCCACCCTCACACACACACTGTGCCCCATCCAACTCCCTACCCTCACACACACACTGTACCCCATCCAACTACGCACCCTCACACACACACACTGTACCCCATCCAACTATGCACCCTCACACACACTGCACCCCATGCGACTCCCTACCCTCACACAAGGCTGAATGATATCTGTGGGCTTTAGTAACAAAATTATAACATTTTCCAAAATGAAAGGGGAGGGCACAATAGTACTGGTTCAGAAAGACTTTGTAGTTTTGGAAAGAGACAATATACTTGAGGGGACAAAGGTCAAATGCATTTGTTTATAGAACATAGAACAATACAGCGCAGAACAGTCCCTTCGGCCCTCGATGTTGCGCCAGCCTGTGAACTAATCTAAGCCCACCCCCTACACTATCCTATCATCATCCATATGCTTATCCAAGGACTGTTTAAATGCCCCTTAAGTTTATCTTGACAAGTGAAACGGGATTACGTGGAGTGACAGTGAAAAGAGCAAATCTTAGGGAATCCACGGAGTTGTCGCAGAAACTTCAAGTTGTGACACTGGCCACTTGATCGCATTTGATATTTGTGAAGAAACTTGAAGGTGTAGGATGGGGTGGCAGTGGGCTACTTGGGAAAGAGTGGATAGTCTGTATAAAGCAGGAAGGCAAGGGTGGAATGTTTAGCAAGTCTGTGGTATCTTTGTTTACTAAGCAACAGAAATCTGGTTAAAAACAATTGTTAGGAGAGATAGTGGGTGAAAATTGAAATGGAAGAGATACTGAATCCCTGAATGGATAGGTTGCTCAGTCCAGCTACTTTAAACAGTGGAGAGAGTGGAAGGTTTCCCCCGAGTCTTTCCTCTTGATACACCTGAGGATCAGAACATGGCAACAAGCAATACCCTAATTTTAGAAAAAGTGTCAGGCCAGTCCCTGCAGTGACTAACTGGTTAGTTTAGCATCAGCACTGAGTGATGTTCTGAAATCCAGAATCAAGGCCAAAAGGAGCATCAACTTGGAGAATCTCGGGTGAATTAAAGAATTTTGTAAAAGGCAGGTTGTGCTTGTCCAATCAAATTGAATATTTTGGAGAGGCGGTTGATGAAGGGAATGCAGTAGATGTTTATTATAGGGAGTTTAATGAAGCATTTGACAAAGTGCCGCTAAAAGCTTGGTTAACAAAATTGAGGCTGAGGAAATAGGAGAGTGAATGTCCAATTGAACTGGGAGGCTGGTCAACAGTGCAGTTCCCCCAACAGTCAGTGCTGGCCTCACTCCAGATGGACAGCTCCTGTGGGAGAAACCTCTTCTTTCTCATGCCCAGCAGAGGATGAGGCAGACAAAGCATCTGCTTACATGGCTAGATTGTCTAGGAATGGCTGGAATGGCTAGGAGCTGTTCCAATGGGACAAGTTTCACCTGAATCATGCTGGGACCAGAGTCTTGGCAAATTAATAGCAGCGCCTGTAGATAGGGCTTTAAACTAAATAGTGGCCAGGGAGTGGGGGTTTGGGTGGAGTTTCAGGGTCGGGGTTCATTTGCTTGAAAAATTAGATAATGAAAGATAAAGGAAAAGGCGGGATTGCTGGTTAGTGATGGGCCTGATTGTTACCAAAATAAAAGGAAGTTGAAAAAAATTCCACAGAGGCCTCTATCCCATCACCAAGCCACCCTTTATTTACACAAACAGTCTTGACTTTGGTGCTGCCTCGTGCTGAGTCAGGTACCAGAGTGAACAGGACCTCTAACACTTCCATGTCAGCCAGGGCTCCCTGATTGGACCTGATTAACAGCCCCAATCAGGGAACTCTCATTCTATGAGGTCCACCTGGCTGACCTCATTACAGTCACTACATCCCTTGCCCTCTGAGTCCACGGCCATATGCCAGTCCTTTTCCTTGGAAAGCTGCCTGGGGGCGTTTTAGCAGTGGTTCAGGTTCCTCTGACTCAGCATCCAGTATGAGCAGCATGTGACATATGAGAGCTCACCATTAGCACCGGGAGCGCCTTGGTACAATTTCACTCTCCTTTCTGGGGGCAAAGGCATCAAGGCAGCTATGTCTATCATATCTATCTCTGATTCAGAGGACTCGTCATCACTTGATGGAGAGGGTGTACCCACAGGTTCGAGCAGCCTTTCTGACTGGAACCAAGTGGCAGGGCATGTTATGCTTGTGTACCATTTGAGAGTTAGCGGTTTTCGCATGGTCCACATGCTTGTTCAGGACCATTGCACATACCCAAATTTTGTATGTCACTAGACCTAACCTCACATCAATCTTCCCCCTTACCCATGTAGGGCCTGTCCTGTGGTTCCTACACCAAACTTTGTCCTCTGAAGTAAACTGTCTCTCTAGCTTGGAGGAGTCCAGTGTCAAGCATTGGCATTTCTGATGCTGTTTCATCCTCCCCACCAGGTCCTGAAGATCATGTCTGACCACCAGACATAACTTATTGCCAACACCTTTTGGAAACCCCTGGATGAGCCAGGTAGAGTTCAGCCAGTATCTGGCAGCGACCTTTGCTCAGGACAATCACTCCCGCTCCCCATATAGTATGCTGTGATCTGGTCTCTCTGCGCCCAAAAGGCTTTTAACTCTAGATATGATAGCTCTTTGGAGTCCCCCATTAATACCAATTGTTTCAGTTTAGAAAGGACTGGGTCTTCCTGTGTCCAAAGTCTGATATTGTTAGCTGTGACTGGTAGTGTGTCATGAGCGATTGTTCCATTGGGGGTAGCATGGGTGATATATCTGCTAATGGAACGTGGCTCAATACATCCACATTCACTGCTCGGCCTCCCAGATGGTGTTCCAATTTATAATTACAAGCACTTCGTATTAGATCCCACTGCTGAATGTAACGCAGAGCTATAGGTGGCACTGCCTTATCCTCTTCGAGCAGACCAAGTAGGGGTTTGTGGTTTGTGATTATCACGAATTTTCATTCATAGCGTTATTGGTGGAATGTCCTGACTCCAAATAAGACCATAAATTCTTCTTTTTCTATATGCACATATTTACGCAGTGCATTAGCCAAAGTCCTGGATGTATAAGCTATTGGGTGTTCCTCTTGAGTGAACTAATATAACCCCAATCTTGTACAGGGAGGCAGCGCATGTCAATATCAGATCTTTCTTGGGATTATAGCATGCCAACACCTTAGATGATAAGAACTTTTCTTTTACGTCATTGAAAGTTCGGGCCTGTCTGTGAGACCATTTCCAAGGCTGACCCTTTCTTAAGAGTTGATGCAAGGGTACCAGGATAGATGCCAGGTTATGCATGAACTATCTGTAATAAATTACCAGCCCAGGAAATGACCTGAGCTCCTGGACAGGTGTGGGGGTGAGGGCACCTTTGATCCCCTCACTATATCTTCCAACGGGTGTAACCCAGTCTTATCAGCACTGTAGCCCCCTTCTTAGGTGTATGCCTGCCTCAAAGAAACATTTAAGGACTACGTCCAAGTTTTCCAAGCGCTCTTTATTGGTCGTCCTCGTAATGAGCAGTCCATCTAGATAAATGGCAACCTGGGGTAGACCCTGTAAAATGTTCTCCCTCATCTGCTGAAAAATTGTAAAGGCTGACGATGCCCCAGGTGGCAGTCTCATATATTGGTACACACTTCTGGGAATCCTCATCTCACCACAATTGCAGGTATGCATGGCTCATGTCTAGCTTTGTGAGGGACAGTCCCCTTGCCAGCTTTGTGCATAAATCCTCTGTGACAGGGATTGGGTATTTATCCAGCTGTGAAAAACCATTTGTTTAAAATCCCCACAGAAGCGAACTGACCGATTGGGGTTCAAATCTCAATGATTCTGTGACCAGTGCTGCTCTTTCCCTGAATTACACTCTATGATGATTCCTTCACTTTCCAGCTTTCTGATCTCTGCCTCTACTTTTACTCAGAAGGCAAATGGCACTGGGTAGGTCTTGCAGATTCGTGGAATTGTTTCCTGGTCAACATGCAAGGTGGCCTTGGGTCCTCTGAAAGTCCCTAGACCTTCCTGAAAAGCTTCTGGGTATCTAATTCAAACCTGACTCAGGCAGCCATTTTCTAATCGAAAAATATTGAGCCAATTTAAGTGTATCTCTCGCAATGAGTTTCACCCCATCAAGCTTAGGCTCAAGCCTTTTATTACAATCACTTCTAACTGAACCAGATGTTTTTCAGGAGAGATTGGAACCGAAGTTGTACCCTTAATCTGTAAAGGTTCTCCAGTGTAGGTTCTCAGTCTAGCCAAGGTTTTGTGCAAAGTTAAGGGCTGGTGTCCAGCACAAATTTTATTAAAAACCAGTTCTGCAAATCACTGATTTGGTATCGACCTCCATGAAAACCTGGTGACCATTTATAACTGGATGTTTATAGATTCATAAAGCATGGAAACAGACCCTTCAATCCAACTAGTCCATGCTAACTATAATCCCAAATTAAACTAGCCCCACCTCTCTGTGCTTGACCCATTCCTTCCAAACTTTTCCCAAATCACCTGCTTATCCAAATATCATCAAATGTTGTAACTGTACCTGCATCCACCACTTCCCCACAAATTACTCCATGTAAAAAATTTGCCCCTCATGTCCTTCTTAAATCTTTCTCCTCTCACTGTAAAAATATGCCTCATAATTTTGAACTCTCCCACCCCAGGGAAAAGACCCTTGCTAGCACTTTATCTATGCCTCTCATGATTTTATAAAATTCTACAAGGTCACGCCTCAACCTCCTATGCTCCAGTGAAAGATGTCCCAGCCTATAACTTAAATTTTCCATTCCTGGCAACATCCTGGTAATTCTTTTTTGAAACCCCCTCTATTTTAATAATATCTTTCCTACAACAGCACGACCAGAACTACACAGAGTACTCAAGAAGAGGCCTCACCAGTATCCCGTATAACCTCAATATAACATCTCAGGTCATAAACTCAAAGGTCTGAGCAATGAAGGCCAGCGTGCTAAATGCCTTCTTAACCACCCTGTCTATCTGTGATGCAAATTTCTAAGAATTAAGTACCTGAACCCCTAGATCTCTCTGTTCTACAACACTACCCAGGGCCCCATCATTAATTGTACAAGTCCTGCCCTTGTTTGTTTTACCAAAATATAATGCCTTATATTTATCCAAATTAATCTCCATCTGCCACTCCTCAGCCCATTGACCCAATTGATCAAGATCTCTTTGTAACCTTACATAACCTTCTTCATTGTCCACTATACCACCAATTTTGGTGTCATCTGCAAACTTACTCAACATGCCTCCTATATTCTCATCCAAATTGTTTATATAAATGACAAACAAAAGTGGATTGTTATCTTGGATAACAAGGTGAGGAGCTGGATGAACACAGCAGGCCAAGCAGCATCATAGGAGCAGGAAAGCTTGACGTTTCGGGCCTAAACCCTTCATCAGAAATGGGGGAGGGGAAGAGGGTTCTGAAATAAATAGGGAGAGAGGGGGAGGCGGATAGAGGATGGATAGAGGAGAGGATAGGTGGAGAGGAGGCAGATAGGTCGAAGAGGCGGGGATGGAGCCAGTAAAGGTGAGTGTAGGTGTGGGGGTAGGGAGGAGATAGGTCAGTCCAGGGAGAACGGACAGGCCAAGGGGGCAGGATGAGGTTAGTAGATAGGAGATGGGGGTGGGGCTTGAGGTAGGAGGAGGGGATAGGTGATGGGAAGAACAGGTTAGGGAGGCAGGGACAAGCTGGGCTGGTTTTGGGATGCGGTTGGGGAGGGGAGATTTTGAAGCTTGTGAAACCCTCCCCCATTTCTGAAGAAGGGTCTAGGCCCGAAACATCAAGCTTTCCTGCTCCTATGATGCTGCTTGGCCTGCTGTGTTCATCCAGCTCCACACCTTGTTATCTCAGATTCTCCAGCATCTGCAGTACCTTTTATATCTTGGATTGTTATCTTGATCGGTTGTGATTTGGATGTTGCTAAGCCAATTTAACTGTTCCAATCAGATGCAGGTGAACTTAACAGAGTATGAACTCTCCTGGCTCCCTTCCTGGATATTGGTGTATGAGTTGTCTTACTCAATTTAGTTCTATTGTGACCCTTTTGCTGTCTTGAGTCCCCATACCGGCAGCAACTACAATGGTTTGCCAGCCAGATCCTGAAGAAAATTTTAGTTGCTTAGCTAAAGCTTGGCTTTGTTTTGGGGTTTGCTGTGGGCTGACCTAGAATCCCTCTGTTTAGGATATGTATTGAGTGGAGCTATGCAATTGGCTGCAGTCAAGTGGTGTTCCCCAAGGTGAAGGTGTCCACTTCCATCAGAATATCCTACAATACACATGCTTCACTTGCCTCATTTACCAATTATAAAGCCATTTGTAGTGCCTGTTTGAAGTCCTGTTGGGCTTCATTTTTGCATAGTTACATCATTAATCCTACATATCAGATGGTCTCTAAGCATCTCATCAAGCATTAAACTAAAGTCACATACCTCTGCCAGTCATCTTAACCTAGACAAAAATCCTGATAAGGATTCCCCCGGTTCTCGATTTTCCAAGTAAAACCAATAGTGTCTCAGAATTAGAGAAGGCTTAAGGTCATAATATTCCTTATATATCAGTCAATTCTTGAAAGGTTTTAGTATCTGGTGCCTCAGGGAAAGTTAGGCTCCTAATGACATAAAAACCTGCAGCTCCACAGGCTGTCATGAGAATTACTCATTATGGCAGACAAAAAAAAATGTCATTTTCCCAGAAAAAGTAACACATTCTTTCTACATACTGGGCCTAGCCGTCAATGACAGGGTTGAACAAGTCAAGCTTCCCAAACAAAGGCATGGTGAAAGAAAATGTTTACCCCAAATCAAAGATGAGTGCCACGAGCAAGTTGCTTCAGTAACATGCTTCACTCTCATTGCCACTGAAGTAACTTCAAAAAGGCCAGTCAAGTCACCCTTTATTTTCACATGAACAGTCCTTGACAATAGTATTGCCTTATACAGGGTCAAGTACCAGAGTGCCAGAATCTCGGATACAGCTCTTTTTATCTGTCAGACAAGGCTCCCTGATTGTACCAGATTAACAGCCCCAATCAGGAAACTCGTAGTCTATGAGGTCCTACTGGATGACCTTGTTACAATCATTGCAGAAGGGACAGAATGTGTGACTATCATATTGTACCAAGGAACCATACAAGTGTAATGTGGACAAACAGGAAGCTGGAGCAGAGGAGAAAGGAGCAGTCAACTTTTCGGGTATTACCCTTCTTCAGTCCTGCTTGACTGCCCCTTTCCTCCAGGTGCTGCCTGGTCTGCTGTGTTCTTCCAGTCTCCTGTTTGTCTACCTTGGATTCCAGCTTCTGCAGTTTTTTTGTCCCATACAAGTGTAATATTTGATTTGATTTATTGTTGTCACATGTATCTAAGTACAGTGAAAAGTTTTGTTTTGTGAGTGATACAGGCAGATCATAGCAAACAAGGACATACAGATGATAGAGTGTTCGGACAGACCCAGGCATACAGGTTACACTGCACAGGAGGTGCACGAAGCAAGATCAACATTAGCAAGATTAATATTATTTGAAGTTAGAGAGGTCCATTCAGCTGTCTAATAATGGCAGGGTAGAAGCTGTTCTTGAACCTTATGGTGCGTGTCTTCAAGCTTCTGTATCTACTGCCTGACAGAAGAGGTTGGAAGAGAGAATTACTGGGGTGCGATGGGTCTTTGATGTTGTTGGTAGCCTTTCCGCAGCAGCGAACCGTGTAAATGGAGTCCATGGATGGAAGGTTGGTTTCCGTCATGGTCTGGACTACGCACACCACCTTCTGTAGTTTCTTAACAATCCTAGACAGAGCAGTTGTCATACCAGTCTGTTATGCACCCCGACAGCTTTCTATGGTGCATCTGTAAAAGTTGGTGAGCAACCTTATGGACATGCTGAATTTCCTTAGCCTCCTGAGGAAGAAGAGGCGTTCTTGTGCCTTCTTGACTGTCATATCTACATGGGAAGTCCAGGACAGGTCGTCGGTAATCGTCACTCCTAGGAACTTGACACTGTCCACCTCATTTCTGTTTTTTTTTACCTTTATTCATTCAGGGAATGAGGGCGTCTCTGGCCAGGCAGCATTTATTGCCCATCCACAATTGCTCAGAGAGCAGTTAAGAGTCAACCACATTGCTGTGGGTCTGGAATCACATGTAGGCCAGACCAGGTAGAACATAGAACAATACAGCACAGTACAGGCCCTTCGGCCCACGATGTTGTGCCAAACCTTTACCCTAAACCTAAGGTCTATCTAACCTCCACCGCTACCTTATACTATCATCCATATGCTTACCTAATAGCTGCTTAAATGCCCCTAATGAGGCCGACTCCACTACCCTCTCTGGCAATGCATTCCATGCCCCTACCATTCTCTGAGTAAAGAACCTACCTCTGACGTCTCCCCGATATCTACCAACCTTTCACTTTAAAACCTCATAAAAGCTACCTCCACCCTAGGAAAAAGTCTCTGGCTGTCTACTCTATCTATACCTCTGATCATTTTGTAAACCTCTACCAAGTCACCTCTCATCCTTCGTCATTCTAAAGAGAAAAGCCCTAGCTCTCTCAACCTTTCCTTGTAAGACCTTCCCTCCATTCCAGGCAACATCCTGGTAAATCTCCTCTGCACCTTTTCTAACACTTCCACATCTTTCCCGTAATGAGGTGACCAGAACTGGACACAATACTCCAGATGTGGCCGAACCAGGCTTTTGTATAACTGGAGCATAACTTCACGGCTCTTGAACTCAATCCCTCTATTAATGAAAGCTAACACACCATACGCCTTCTTAACAACTCTATCCACCTGGGTGGCAGCTTTCAGGGAACTGTGAACATGAACCCCAAGATTCCTCTGCTCCTCCACACTGCCAAGAATCTTTCCGTTAACCTTGTATTCTGCTTTCAAGATTGTCCTTCCAAAATGAATCAACTCACACTTTTCAGGGTTAAACGCCATCTGCCACTTCTCAGCCCAGCTCTGCATCCTATCAATGTCCATTCATAACCTAGAACAGCCCTCCACACTGTCCACAACGTGACCCACCTTCGTATCGTCCACGAACTTTCTAATCCACCCTTCCACTCCTTCATCCAAATCATTTACAAAAATCTCAAATAGAAGAGGACCCAGAACAAATCCTTGTGGTACACCACTCTTAACTGAGCACCATGTTGAATATTTTCCGTCCACTACCACCCTTTGTCTTCTAAGGGTCAGCCAATTCTGAATCCAATCTGCCACATTTCCCCCTATCCCATACCTCCTTAACGTCTGCATGAGCCTACCATGGGGAACCTTATCAAATGCCTTACTTAAATCCATGTACACCACATCCACTACTCTACCTTCATCCACGTGTTTGGTCACCTCTTCAAAGAATTCAATAAGGTTTGTGAGGCATGATCTACCCCTCACAAATCCATGCTGACTATCACGAATCAAACTGTGCCTTTCCAAGTGATCATAAATCCTGTCTCTGAGTCCTTTCCAATAACTTGCCCACCGCTGATGTAAGACTAACTGGTCTGTAATTTCCGGGGTTATCCCTATTCCCTTTTTTGAACAAGGGAATGATGTTTGCCTCTTTCCAATCCTCCGGCACTATACCCATAGACAGTGAGGACGAAAAGATCATCGCCAAAGGCCCTGCAATCTCGACCCTCGCTTCCCATAGAATCCTTGGATAAACTCCATCAGGCCCAAGGGACTCATCTATCTTCAACTTCCTCAGAATTCCTAGAACATCTTCTTTACTAACATCAACCTCCTCTAGCCTACCTGCCTGTTTCACAATGTCATCCTCTACAAATAGGTCCCTCTCAGTTGTGAATACTGAAGAAAAGTATTCATTAAGGACCTCTCCTATCTGTTTAGGCTCTGTGCACAAATTCCCTTTACAATCCTTGATCGGCCTTACCCTTTCTCTGGTCATTCTCTTGTACTGCACATACGTGTAAAAAGCCTTGGGAGTTTTCCATGATCCTATCCGCCAAGGTTTTCTCATGCCTCCTTATAGCTCTCCTAAGCCCTTTCTTCAGCTCCTTCCTGGCTAACTTGTATCCTTCTAGAGCCTTTTCCGTTCCTCTTTTCCTAAACCTTACATAAGCCTCCTTCTTCCTCTTAACCAGTCGTTCGACCTCTCTCGAGAACCATGGCTCCCTCACATGACCGCATCTTCTCTGCCTGCTAGGGACAAACATATCGAGCACGTGCAGTATGCATTCCTATGCCAAAATGCTCTCCTACCAAGAGGTAAGGATGGCAGTTTCCTTCCCTCAAGGACATTAGTGAACCAGATGGGTTTTTCCAACAATTGGCGATGGATTCACAGTCATCATTAGATTCTTAGCTCCAGATATTTTATTGAATTCAAATTCGACCATCTGCCGTGGCAGCATTCGTACCTGGATCCCCAGAACATTATCTGGGTCTCTGGATTAATAGTCCAGCGATAATACCACTAGGCCATTGCCTCTGTGATGTAGATAGGGGCGTGTCCTCCTCCTTTCTTCCTGAAGCCAGCGATTATTTCTTTTGCTGATGTTGAGAGAGAGGTTGTTATCATTGCACCATGACACCAAGCCCTCTATTTCCTTTCTGTGTTCTGACTCTTCTTTGTTTGATATCCGTCCTACCACGATTGTGTCACCAGCAAACTTGTAGGTGGCATTTGTTTGGAATTTGGCTACACAGTCAGGGGTGTACAGGGAGCACAGTAGGAGGCTGAGAACACATTGTTTGGGGGGGCTGCAGTGTTGAGTGTTATCGTGGAGGAGGTGCAGTCCATCTTCACTGATTGCGGTCTGTGGGTCAGGAAGCTGAGGATCCAGTTGCAGAGGGTGGAGTGGAGACCTGGGTCTCAGTTTTGAGATCAGTCTGAAGGGGATAATGGTGTTGAAGGTGTAGGTGTAATTGATGAGCAAGAGTCTGATGTAGATGTCCTTATTGTCCACATGTTCCAGGGATGAATGCAGGGCTAGGGAAATGGCCCCCGCTGTGGACCTGTTATATCCGTAGACAAATTGCGGGGGATCTAGGCAGGCTGGGAGGCTGGGGTTGATGTGGGCCAAGGCCAGTCTCTCACAACACTTAATGATTGTGGAGGTCAGAGACACTGTGTGGGTGTCAGTGAATACCTCCACCAGCTGGTCTGCACAGGATCTGAGTGCACTGCCGGGGACTCTGGGAAATTGAATTGTAAGGAAATTCAATATTAACAAACTTAAAGGTTTTGTACCTTAATGCTTGAAGCATTTGGAATAAGGCAGATAAACTGACAGCACAAATCAAAGTAAACAAATATGATCTCACAGCCATTTCAGAAACCTGATTACAAGGAGATCAACACTGGAAATTTAACATTTAGAGAGACAGGAAGGATGGAAAAGGTGGTGGGGTAGCACTATTGATGAGAAATGTAACAAGAACAGTTGTGAGAGACGACTAGGCTCAGATGAGTAGAGTCCATTTGGACAGAAGTAAAAAGCACCAAGGGGAAAGAAGACATTGGAAGGAATAGTGTACAGACCGCCAAAACTGTTGTCACTCTGTGGAAAAGCTGCAAATGTGCAAATAATTAGGAGCATTTAAAAAGAATAGTGCAATAATGTTGGGTGACTTTAATCTTCATGTTGATTGGAGTAATCAAACTGGAAAGAGTTGATATGACAACAAATTCATAGAGTCCATTAGGGATAGTTTCTGAGAACATTATGTCATGGAGCTAATCAGGGAGCACGCTGCCTTGGATCTGGTAATGAATAATAAGGTACGTTAAATATACGACATCCGAGTAAAAGATCCCCTCAGAAGTTGTGTTTGTTACATGATAGAATTTAATATTCAGTTTGAGTATGAGAAACTTGGCTCAGAAACAAATGTGTTTAACTTGGATAAAGCGAATTACAAAGAAATAAAGATAGAGTTAGCTAAAGTGAACTGAGGGGATAGATTAGCGGAAATGGCAGTAAGCAAGCAGTGGCAGTCATTTAAACAGATAACTCATAACACTCAGCAAAAATACATCCCAGAAATAAGGAAAGATTCTAAGAGAGATCTAAACCAACCTCGGCTAACCAAGGAAGTTAAGGAGAGTGTGAAGTTAAAAGAAAAAGCACCTAAGGAGGCCAAAGTGAGTGATAGTGCCAAAGACTGAGATAAATTTAGAAGCCACCAAAGGAGAACTAAAAAAGCAAGAGAAGACAAACTATGAGGGCAAACAAGCAAGGAATGTAAAAACTAACAGTAAGAGATAGATGAAAGTGAACATTGGTCTCTTAGAAAATGCTTGTGGGGAGACAGCTTTGGGGAACAATGAAATGGCAGAAGAGTTAAACAGGTATTTTGCATCAGCCTTTACGATGGAAGATTCTTCAAACATTCCACTAATACTAAAGGATATGGGGAGAAATTAAGTACCATCACCATCACTAGAGATGTAGTACTCAACAACTTAATGGGGCTGAAGAAAGATAAATCCTATGGGCCTGATGGCTTGCATCCTGGGATGCTTCAGAGATGTCTTCAGAGATAATGGATCCCTTATTTGTAATTTACGGAAAACTGTTAGATTCTGGAGAAGTACCTGAAGAATGGAAAACTGGTTATGTGACACTCTGATTCAAAAGGAGATGGAAGCAAAAAGTGGGTAACTATAGGCCGATTAGCCTAATATCTGTTGTTGGTAAGTATTGGAATCAAATATTAACAATGTAATAGCAGAACATTTGGAAAATTATTATATAATCAAGCAGAGTCAACATGGTTTCATAAAGGGGAAATCGTGTCTGACTGATTTATTAGGGTTTTTCTGGGAAGCCTCAACCAGAATGGATAGAGGGGAACCAGTAGAACTGTTGTATTTGGACTTCCAGACGTCTTCTTGACAAGGTACCTCACAGTAGGTTAAGTCATAAGGAAAGAGCTTTTGGTGTGGGAGGTAGTTTATTGGCCTGGATAGAGAATTGGCTAATGCGCAGGAAACAGTGTGTGGGGCTAAGGCGACTGTTTTTAGATTGGTGGCTAGAGTGGGATTCCATAGGGATCGATGCTGGGATTGTAACTGCTTACAATATATGTCAATGACTTGGAGGAAGGAAGTGAATGTACGGTAGGCTAACTTACAGATGATATAAAAATAGGTTCAAATGCAAGTCGTGAAAGGAATACAAACAGGTTACAAAGAGATACTGATAGATTAAGTAAGTGGGCAAAACATTGGCAAATGGAGAATAATGTGGGAAAATGTGAAGTTGTTCATTTTGGAGGGGAGAACAAAAGAACAGAATATTGTTTAAATGAAGAAAAACTGCAGAAAGCTGCAACACAAAGGGACTTGGGGGGATTTGTACATTAAACACAGAAAGATAGCACACAGGGACAGCAGGTAATCAGGAATGGTAATGGAATGTCGGCCCTTATTTCAAGGGGATTGGAGTATGAGAGAAGGGAAGTCTTACTGCAGCTGTACAAGGAGCTGGTGGGACCACATCTGGAGTACTGTGAGCAGTTTTGGTCCCCTTATTTAAGGAAGGACATTATTTCATTAGAGGCAGTCCAGAGAAGGTCATTTGATGGTCCCAGGTATGGAGAGACTGTCTTATGAGCAAAGGTTAAAAAGGTTGGAACCCTACTGACTGGAGTTTAGAAGAATGAAAGGTGATCTCATTGAAACATAGGTAGTTTTTTTAAAGGGCTTTATAGAATAAATGCTGAGAGGATGTTTCCCTTCATTGGAGAGTCTAGGACCAGAGGGCGAAATCTCAGAACAAAGGGTCACTACTGAAAAGGCTGAAATGAGGAAGAATTTCTTCTGTCAGAGGGTTGAGAGTCTTTGGAACTGTCTGCCACAGAGAGTTGTGGGGCAGAGTCCTTGTGTATATTCAAGGCTCAGATTGATAGACATTTGATCAGTCATGGAATTAGGATTATGGGAGAGGGCAGAAAAGTGGATGTGAGGAGTGTCAGATCAGCCAAGATCCTATTAGATGGCAGAGCATGCTCGAGGGGCTGAACTGCCTACTCCTGTTCCAAGTTGTTATTGTCTGATGGTCTAATGTCCTGGGACAGGTCTCTAGCTCCTCACTAGATGCTATAGCTTGAGGGACCCCAGTCTGCGTCAAGAATGCTGACCAGTGGATGCTCCCATTCTAACCACCTGCCATTGGTGTGTGTTGGAGGAGGTTAAAATCAATCTGTTTGGCCTGTTGTCACCAAACATTCCAGGTCCAAGAAGACCTGGAGCAGGACACAAGGCTCAGATGTTGGAATCTGGAGTAAAGCTTCAAAATCTCCTGATGCCCAAAGGTGCAAGGTGTAGCAAACAATGAGAAAGGTGGTAATCAAATGCAGTAGGATGTATACAAGCTGGAAGACTGGGCAGATTAGTGGCTGATGTAGTTTAATACTGTGAGATGTGAGTTGATGCATTATGGTTGAAGAGATAGGAAGAGGTAATCAACTCCAGGACATCTCTGCAGGAGTTCCTCAGGGTAGTGTCCTCAGCCCAACCATCTTCAGCTGCTTCATCAATGACCTTCCTTCCATCATAACGTCAGAAGTGGGGATGTTCACCGATGATTGCACAATGTTCAGCACCTTTCGTGACTCCTCAGATACTGAAGCAGTCTGTGTTCACATGCAACAAGATCTGGACAATATCCAGGCTTTGGCTGACAAGTGGCAAGTGACGTTTGCACCACACAAATGCCAGGCTATGACCATCACCAATAAGAGACAATTGAACCACAACTCCTTGGCATTCAATGGTGTTACCATCACTGAATCCCTCACTATCAACATCCTGGGAGTTACCATTGACCAGAAACTCAACTGGACTCAACACATAAACACAGTGGCTACAAGAGCAAGTCAGAGGCTAGGAATACTGCAGCGAGTAACTCACCTCCTGACTCCCCAAAACATGTCCATTATCTGCAAGGCACAAATCGGGAGTTTGATGGAATATTCCCCAGTTGCCTGGGTGAGTGCAATTCCATAGGCATTTAAGATGCTTGACACCATCCAGGACAAAGCAGCCCGCTTGATTTGCACCACATACACAAACATCCACTCCCTCCACCACCAATGCTCAGTAGCAGCAGAGTGTGCCATCTCCAAGATGCACTGTAGAAATTCACCAAACATCCTCAGACAACTCCTTCCAAACCCATGACCATTTTCATCTAGAAGGACAAGGGCAGCAGATGCACCACCTGTAAGGTCCCCTCCAAGCCAGTCACCATCCTGACTCGGAAACATATCGCCTTTCCTACATTGTCCCTGTGTCAAAATCCTGGAATTCTCTCCCTGACGGCATTGTGGGTCAACCCACAGCGATTCAAGAAGGCAGCTCACCACCACCTTCTCAGGGGCAACTAGAGACGGGTAATAAATGTTGGCCCAGTCAGAGATGCCCACATCCAGGGATGAAGAAAGTAGCAGACAATGTACTACATTATCTCCCTATGTTAGTGTTGCTCTGTCACTGAAACTTTCTCTCAGCCTTCCCATGGAGGGAAGCCTGTCTTTGGTGAATGGGTAGGCGATGCCCCCTTGTGGCTACCACTGGGTATGTGCTGCTACTCCTGGTACCAGTTGGGATACTGTGGAATTCCCAGTGGGAATGTTTTTGTCACCAGAGACTGCAATGTATCCAGTCAGTGGCTATTCTTAATTTCCTTTAGGTGGAGCTCTACTCTTAATGAACTGAAACACATCGTACGTGGGAGAGAGGGAGACAGGAATAGACCAGTGGGGTATAAAGACACTCCAATATCTCCTGCCCCCACAACCTGACAGAGAAATATAGGCAATGAAAGGTGCCCATCAATCAACCTGCCCTACACTGAGGAATGTCTGAGTCACTGGGAAATCCAGGCTTGGGAGAATGAGATGATTAAATGTATTAAATTGATTTAATTATATTTCAAATATCATTGTCTGCTTCCCTCAGGCAAATACAGCACGTGAAATGACAATGGACACTCGACGAGGGCAAGTCAAAGGGGGAGACAGGCCGTGTGCTTTTGGTGGTTTGCAGAGGGGCTTCCTAATCAGGAGCTTACAGCAGAAACCGCTGCAACAGATCACACATACAAACATCGGCGGCCTGAAGAAAGGGTTCCTTCTGGGGAGGAAGGCGTGTCTGTCTTCAGATACACATGAGGCCTACCCTGAGCTGAGAAACAAGGGGCTGGCAAGGACTCAACATGACACCGACTGCCTCAGTAGTGGGTCCCTGCAGAACCCTCCCAGCAAGGCAGGGGTACATCTGAGAGAGAATCAGCAGTGGAAGAACAGGGCAGCTCAGGGCAAAATTCCAAATCAGGACAAAGAGGAAAACAGGAACAGAGTCAAACTGAAATGCAAGAATCTTTTCAAAGGGAAGCATGAGCTGAGGGAACATCTGGACCAGATGATGGCGATGGGTATGTGACAGATTTTTCCAACCACCATACTCCTCTGTTCTGTTTCAATCTTAAGTGATTTTTGGAGTTCAATGCTTTGTCATATCTGTGTCAATTAATGTTTCATCTCTTCATCACTTCTGACTGTCCATTTATTGAGCCACCTTCCAGTTAATTTGTCCCAGCTCCCTACAAATCACATTAAGTATTTTTCTATCTAGTCTCCTCCCTCATTCCCTGACCTTTAAAATCCCTTTCCTTTTTCAAAATGAAGTGATGGGTTCTGATGGGTTCTTCTCCTCTATCCATTTTCTATCCGCCTCCCCCTCTCCCCCATTTCTGAAGAAGGGTCTAGGCCCGAAACGTCAAGCTTTCCTGCTCCTATGATGCTGCTTGGCCTGCTGTGTTCATCCAGCTCCATACCTTGTTATCTCTTGATGGGTTCTGAAATTTATTTCAATCACCTCACTCCATTCCCAAGTAACATCAAACTTGATTCCCATCTACAAGGCACAAGTCAGGAGTTTGATGGAATATTCCCCACTTGCCTGGATGAGTTCAGCCCCAACAACACTCAAGAAGCTTGACACCATCCAGGACAAAGCAGCCCATTTGATTGGCACCACATCCACAAATATTCACTCCCTCCACCACCGACGCTCAGTAGCGGCAGTGTGTACTATCTACAAGATGCACTGCAGAGATTCACCAAAGGTCCTCAGACACAACCTTCCAAGCCCATGACCACCTCCATCCCGTAGGACATGGGCAGCAGATATATGGGAACACCAGCCCGAGCAATTTCCCCTCCAAGCCACTCACCATCCTGACATGGAAATATATTGCCGCTCCTTCAGTGTCGTTGGGTCAAAATCCTGGAATTTTTTTTATTCATTGTGGAATGTGGGCGTTGCTAGCTTGCATCTTGTAGATAGTACACACTGCTACTACTGAGTGTCAGTGGTGGAGGGAGTGATTGCTTGTGGGTGTGGTGCCGATTAAGCAGGCTGTTTTGTCCTGGATGGTGTCAAGCTTCTTGTCAGCCCAAGCCTGGATATTTTCCAGATCTTGTTTTATTTGAACATGGACATGTTCAGTATCCGCGGAGTCACAAATGGTGCTGAACATTGTGCAATCATCGGCGACCATCCCCACTTCTGACCTTATGATGGAGGGAAGGTCATTGATGAAGCAGCTGAAGATGGTTGGGACTAGGACACTACCCTGAGGAACTCCTGCAGAGATGTCCTGGAGCTGAGATGATTGACCTCCAACAACCACAACCATCTTCCTATGTGTCAGGTCTGACTCCAACTGCCGGAGAGTTTGCCCCCTGATACCCATTGATTCCCATTTTGCTAGGGCTCCTTGATGCCACACTCATTCAAGTGCAGCCTTGATGTGTCAAGGGCTGTCACTCTCACCTCACCTCTGGAATTCCATTCCTAATCGCACTGTGGGTCAACCCATAGCAAGTGGACTGCAGCGTTCAAGGAGGCAGCTTACCATCACCTTCTCAGTTAATAATGGACAATATATACTGGCCCACCCACATTCCGTGAATGAATAGAAGTAAAAATTGAAAGAAAAGAGGATTAACCCTGAGACAGAGGAACACTCCTTGGGGCAGTGGGGTAGCAGAGCAGTCCAACAGCAGCAGAATTGTACTCCAGCACAATCTGTAACCTCATGGCCCGGCATATCCCCCACTCAACCATTACCATCAAGCCAGGGGATCAACCCTGGTTCAATGGTTGCACAGGAGGACATGCCAGGAGCAGCACCAGGCATACCTGAAGATGAGGTATCAACCTGGTGAAGCCACCAAACAGGAATACTCGCACACCAAACAGCGAAAGCAGCAAGTGATAGACAGATCTAAGTGATCCCACAACCAACGGATCAGATCTAAGCTCTGCAGTCCTGCCACATCCAGTTGGGAATGGTGGTGGACAGTTAAACAAATCACTGGAGGAGGAGGCTCCACAAATATCCCCATCCTCAATGATGGAAGGGCCCAGCACATCAGTGCAAAAGGTAAGGCTGAAGCTTTTGCAGCAATCTTCAGCCAGAAGTGCCAAGTGGATGAGCCATCTCGGCCTCCTCCAGTGGTCCCCAGCATCACAGATACCAGTCTTTAGCCAATTCGATTCACTCCACATGATATCAAGAAACGGTTGGAGACACTGGATACTATGAAGGTTACAGGCCTCGACAACATTCCAGCAATAGTACTGAAGACTTGTGCTCCAGAACTTGCCGCTCCCCTAGCCAAGCTGTTCCAGTACAGTTACAACACTGGTGTCTACCCGACAATGTGGAAAATTGCCCAAGTGTGTCCTGTACACAAAAAAGCAGGACAAATCCAACCCGGCCAATTACCGCCCCAGAGATAACAAGGTGTAGAGCTGGATGAACACAGCAGGCCAAGCAGCATCAGAAGAGCAGGAAAGCTGACGTTTCACGCCCAGACCTTCTTAGAAGGGTCTGGGCCCGAAACGTCAGCTTTCCTGCTCCTCTGATGCTGCTTGGCCTGCTGTGTTCATCCAGCTCCATACCTTGTTATTTCAGATTCTCCAGCATCTGCAGTTCCTACTATCTCTGAAACAATTACCGTCCCATCAGTGTCCTCTCGATCAGCAGTAAACTGATGGAAGGTGTCATCAACAGCCAGTATAATCCTCTCAGTGATGCCCAGTTTCCACCAGGGTCACCCAGCTCCTGACCTCATTACAGCCTTCATTCGAACATGGACAGAATAGCTGAATTCCAGAGGTGAGATGACAGTGACAGCCCTTGACATCAAGGCTGCATTCAACCGAGTGCGGCATCAATGAAATGTAGCAAAACTGGAATCAATGGGTATCAGGGGCAAACTCTCTGGTGGTTGCTTTTTTTTCTTTATTCATTCATGGGATGAGCGCATCAGTTATTGCCCATCCCTAATTGCCCAGAGAGCAGTTAAGAGTCAACCACATTGCTGTGGGTCTGGAGTCACATGTAGGCCAGACCAGGTAAGGATGGCAGTTTCCTTTCCTGAAGGACATCAGTGAACTAGAGATAACAAGGTGTGGAGCTGGATGAGCACAGCAGGCCAAGCAGCATCAGAGGAGCAGGAAAGCTTATGTTTTGAGTCTGGACCCTTCTTCAGAAATGGGGGAGGAGAAGAGGATTCTGAAATAAATAGAGAGAGTGGGGGGGAAGAGGATGGAAGATGGATACCAAAAGGTTGCAGTGGGAGAGAGATCGACAGTGACTTCATGGTTATCATTAGATTCTTAATTTCAGGTATTTTGTTGAATTCAAATTCTACCATCTGCCCAAGCCAGGATTCGAACCCAGGTCCCCAGGACACTGTCTGGGTCTCTGGATTAACAGTCCAGTGATAATACCACTAAGCAATTGCCTCCCTTGACATGTAGGAAGATAGTTGTGGTTGTTGGAGTTCAGTCATTTCAGCTCCAGGACATCTCCGCAGGAGTTCCTCAGGGTGGTGTCCTCGATCCAGCCCTCTTCACCTGCTTCATCAATGACCTTCCCTCCATCATAAGGTCAGAAGTGGGGATGTTTGCTGATGATTGCACAATGTTCAGCACCATTTGTGACTCCTCAGATACTGAAGCAGTCCGTGTTCACATGCAACAAGATCTGGACAATATCCAGACTTGGGCTGATAAGTGGCAAGTGACATTCGTGCCACACAAAAGCCAGATTTTTGACCATCACCAAAAAGAGACAATCTAACAATATCCCCTTGACATTCAATGGTGTTACCATCACTGAGTCCCTCACTATCAACATCTGGGGTTATCAGTGATCAGAAACTCAACTAGACTCACGTTCGGCCCATGATGTTGTGCCGAACTTTTACCCTGAACCTAGGGTCAATCTAACCTCCACCCCTACCTTATACTACCATCCATATGCCTATCTAATAGCCGCTTAAATGCCCCTAATGAGGCCAAATCCACTACCCTCTCCGGCAATGCATTCCACACCCTGACCACTCTCTTGAGTAAAAAACCTACCTTTGACGTCTCCCCTATATCTACCTCCACTCACTTTAGAACTATGACCCCTCGTAATAACTACCTCCACCCTAGGAAAAAGTCTCTGGCTGTCCACTCTATCTATACCTCTGATCATTTTGTACACCTTTATCAAGTCACCTCTCATCCTTCGTCAGATGCTAGAAATACTACAGCGAATAACTCACCTCCTGACTCCCCAAAGCCTGTTCCCCATGGACAAGGTACAAGTCAGGAGCGTGATGGAATACTCCCCACTTGCCTGGATGAGTGCAGCCCCAACAACATTCAAGAAGCTTGACACCATCCAGGACAAAGCAGCCAACTTGATTGACCCTACATCCATGCCTTCCACCATCAATGCTCAGTAGCAGCAGTGTGTACTATCGACAAGATGCACTGCAGAAATTCACCAAAGATCCTCAGACAGCACCTTCCAAACCCACGACCTCTTCCATCCAGAACGACAAGGGCATCAGACATAGGGGAACACCACCACCTCTAAGTTCCCCTCCAAGCCACTCACCATCCTGGCTTGGAAATATATCGCTGTTCCTTCACTATCTCTGGGTCAAAATCCTGGAATTCCCTCCCTAATAGCATTGTGGGTCAACCCACAGCAGGAGAACTGCAGCAGTTCAAGAAGGCAGCTCACCACCACCTTCTCAAGGGCAAGTAGGGATGGGCAAGAAATGCTGGCCAGCCAGCGACACCCACATCCCACAAATGAATAGAAAAAAAATGCACGTAGATCCTCAGTTATATGGGACCAGGCATGGTGAGGTTGTCGGGGGGAAGGCTATGGAAACCAGTTGCTTTAGCATTGCCTCAGTTAAAGCTCTAACCCTAGTCCCTGATCAGCTCCCCATCCTAGAGACTGGGTTGTCATTATTGGGGAAAGGACAGCTAAAGAATACAGTGCAACATTAACCTTATCCAAACAGTGTCAAGCACCAACACCCAATCATTCTGCCCACTGAATGAGAAATTCTCCTTGTGAGTGAGTCCAGCCAAGCAGCATTTCATTCATTTCTCAGTCAGAAACGTTATGGGAATTGTTGATGTTAAAGGTGTCTGATCTTTCCTTTAGATTGGAAACATCCAGATGTGGAGGCTGCCATCAACAGACACCCCCGTCTACACCAGCAGATGAGAAACCCCCACCTGATCCACATCATGAAATGGTTTCACGATGACCCAGAGGGGTTTATGCAGCATTTTGAAGAAAATGATGAGGAGCTGATCTTCATCAAGGATCTGCTGGAGATTATGGGTGAGTATTGATAGCTCTGTATCTCTGTGCAGACGTGTCAGTTGTTCTCCCTCAGTCTGTGGAGACAGTGAGGGATAAACAGGTCATTTCCTGAACGGCAGGCTGTAACTAGTCGGGGTACTGCAAGGATCAGTGCTGGGATCCCAGCTATTCGCAATATATATTAATGATTTAGTTTAGGAACTAGATGTAACATCTCCAAATTTGCAGTTGACACAGAGTGGGGTAGGAGGGTGAGCTGTGAGGAGGATGTAGAGATGTTGCAATGTGATTTGGACAGGCTGAGTGAGTGGGCAATTGCATGGCAAATGCAGTATAGTGTGGAGAAATGTGAGGTTATCACTTTGCGAAAGCTTTTGAAAGGTTGAGAGAGCTAGGGCTTTTCTCTCTAGAACAATGAAGGATGAGAGGTGACTTGATAGAGGTGTACAAAATGATCAGAGGTATAGATAGAGTGGACAGCCAGAGACTTTTTCCTAGGGTGGAGGTAGCTATTACGAGGGATGATGGATGATAGTTCTAAAGTGAGTGGAGGTAGTTATAGGGGAGACGTCAAAGGTAGGTTCTTTACTCAGAGAGTGGTAGGGGCGTGGAATGTAGTGCCGGAGAGGGTAGTGGATTCGGCTTCATTAGGGGCATTTAAGCGGCTAATAGATAGGCATATGGATGATAGTATAAGCTAGGGGTAGAGGTTAGATAGACCCTAGGTTTAGGGTAAAAGTTCGGCACAACATCATGTGCCGAAGGACCTGTACTGTGCTGTACTGTTCTATGTTCTATGGAACAAAAACAGGAAGGCAGATTGTTGTTGGTATGCTGTAATAGAAAGAGGATGATATACAATGAGGCCTGGGTGTCCTCATGCACCAGTTACTGGAAGTAGGTACACAGGAGCAACAGGTGGTGGAGAGACAAATGGTAGTTTTTAAAATTCATTTATGGGATTGCGGTTGCCACTGGCTCGGCTAGTGTTTATCCTGAATTGCCCAGAGGGAGGCCAAGAAACTACATCACTGTAAGGATGGCACTTTCCTTCCTGAAAGGATATCAGTGAACCAGATAGGCTTTTCCAACAACAGATTCCAGATTTGTACAGAGATCAAATTCCACCACCTACCATAGTGCGATTTGAACTCAGATCCCCAGAACAATATCTAGGTCTCTTGATTAATAATTCAGTGATAATACTGCCAGGCCATCACCACCCACCTTCAAAGCAAGAGGATTCGAGAACAGGAGCAGGGATTTCTTGCTGCAATTGTACAGGGCCGTGGTGACTACACCTGGAGTATTGTATGCAGTTCTGGTCTCCTTATCTAAGGAAGGATGTTTTTGCTACAGAGGGAGTGCAGCAAAGGTGTACCAGATAGCAAGACTGACATTTGAGGAGAAATTGAGTTGGTTAGGATTATATTTATTGCAGTTTAGAAGAATGAGTGATAGATCTCACAGAAACCTGTAAAATTCTGATTGGGTTAGACAGAATAAACACAGGAAGGATGTTCCTGATAACGGGGGATGATGGAACCAGGGAATCACATTCTCAGGATATAGGGAAGACCATTTAAGACCGAGATGAAGATAAATCCATTCACCCAGAGAGTGGTTAGTTTGTGGAGTTCATGAACACAGAAGTAGTTGAGGCCAAAACATTATACGCTCTATGTTTCTATGTTCCGATATGTGTCAGTGTCTCTCACTCTTTTTCGACTTCTTCTTTTCTCTGGAGAAGGAGATATCATTCTCTCTCTCTTTGGAGAAGAATATGTCAGTTCCTAAACTAAACCACTGTTCAAAATTAAACAGTAGCCCCATTATGCAGAACATACACCTTCATATAATAGCCAAGGCAAAAGTGAACCACCTCTTTGACTTGAGATAAAAGATACTGCAGATGCTGGAGAATCCGAGATAACAAGCATGGGGCTGGATGAACACAGCAGGTCAAGCAGCATCATAGGAGCAGGAAAACTTGACTTTTCGGGCCTAAACCCTTCATCAGAAATGGGGGAGGGGAAGAGGGTTCTGAAATAAATAGGGAGAGAGGGGGAGGTGGATAGAGGATGGATAGAGGAGAGGATAGGTGGAGAGGAGGCAGACAAGTCGAAGAGGTGGGGATGGAGCCAGTAAAGGTGTGTGTAGGTAGGGGGGTAGGGAGGAGATAGGTCAGCCCAGGGAGGACGGAAAGGTCAAGGGGGCGGGATGATGTTAGTAGATAGGAGATGGGGGTGGGGCTTGAGGTGAGAGGAAAAACAGGTTAGGGAGGTGGAGATGAGCTGGGCTGGTTTTGGGATGCGGTTGAGGGAGGGGAGATTTTGAAGCTTGTGAAATCCACATTGATACCATTGGGCTGCAGGGTTCCCAGGCTGAATATGATTTGCTGTTCCTGCAGCCTTCGGGTGGCATCACTGTGGCATTGCAGGAGGCCAAGGATGGACATGTCATCTGAGGAATGGGAGGGGGAGTTGAAATGGTTCGCGACTGTGAGGTGCAGTTGTTTGTTGCGAACTGAGCGCAGGTGTTCTGCAAAGCGGTCCCCAAGCCTCCGCTTGGTTTCCCCGATGTAGAGGA
>JAHRHZ010000174.1:186574-207106 GCA_024137785.1 Ginglymostoma cirratum
TCTCACTGGGATACAGTTCCGGAAGGTGCCGACTCCCACTGGGATACAGTTCCTGAAGGTGCTGAATCTCACTGGGATACAGTTCCTGAAGGGGCTTAGTCTCACTGGGATACAGTTCCTGAAGGTGCTGAGTCTCACTGGGATACAGTTCCTGAAGGTGCTGAGTCTCACTGCGATACAGTTCCTGAAGGTGCTGACTCTCACTGGGATACAGTTGCTGAAGGTGCTGACTCTCATTGGGATACAGTTCCTGAAGGTGCTGCGTCTCAGTGGGATGCACTTCCTGAAGGTGCTGCGTCTCAATGGGATACAGTTCCTGAAGGTGCTGCGTTTTAGTGGGATACAGTTCCTGAAGGTGCTGACTTTCAGTGGGATGCACTTCCTGAAGGTGCTGATTCTCACTGGGATACAGTTCCTGAAGGTGCTGACTCTCACTGGGATACAGTTCCCTGAAGGTGCTGAATCTCACTGGGATACAGTTCCTGAAGGTGCTGACTCTCACTGGGATGCACTTCCTGAAGGTGCTGATCCTCACTGGGATTCAGTTCCTGAAGGTGATGGCTTTCACTGGGAGCACTGTCTCTGAAATCATCAGAGACCACGCTATATCATATACATCACCATAGTTTTCAACATGCTGACTGCCATCCAGACCATTGCATAACAGAACAATGCTGGATAGTTCAATTTGGGTAAATTGTTCCAAATGAAACTGAATATTCACGGACTTTGTCGTATTGTAGTGACTCACTAAGACTCCTCGATCAGCACCTTCCAAACCCATGACTACTTCCAACTAGAAGGAAAAGGGCAGCAGAAATATGGGACCACCACCCCCTGCAACTTCCCCTCCAAGCCACCCACAATCCTGACTTGGAAATATATCGCCATTCCTTCACTGTCACTGGGTCAAAATCCTGGAAATCCCTCCCTAATGGCATTGTGGGTCAACTCCACAGCACATGGACTACAGTGGTTCAAGGAAGCAGCTCACCACCACTTTCTCAAGGGGACACCTAGGGACAGGCAGTAAATGCTGGATCAACCAGGAGTAGGCGATGGCCTAGTGGTATTATCACTAGACTATTAATCCAGAAACCCAACTGATGTTCTGGGGACCAAGGTTTGAATCCCACCATGGCAGATGGTGGAATTGGAATTTTAAAAAAAAAGTCTGGAATTAAGAATCTACTGATCCTCATAAAATCATTGCCAATTATCAGAAACACGCCTCTGGTTCACTAATGTCCTTCAGGGGAGGAAATCTGTCACCCTCACCTGGTCTGGCCTACATGTGACTCCATATCCACAGCAATATGGTTGACTCTCAACTGCCCTCTGAAATGGCCTAGCAAGCCATTCAGTTGTACCAATCACTACAAAGACTCAAAGAAATGAAACTGTATGGATCAGCTGGCATCAAACTAGGCACCGGAAAAGACAACAGCAGAAACAGCCCTTTGACCCTGCAATGTCCTCTTCACTAACATCTGGGGGTTAGTGCTAAAATTGGGAGAGCTGTCTCACTGACAAGTCAAACAACAGCCTGACATAGTCATGCTCACAGAATCATAACTTACAAACAATGTCCCAGACACCAACATCACCATCCCTGGATATGTCCTGTCTCACCGCCAGGACAGACCCAGCAGAGGGGGCGGCACAGTGGTATACAGTCAGGAGGGTGTTGCTGTAGGAGCCCTTAACATTGACTCTGGACCCCATGAAGTCTCATGGCTTCAGGTTAAACATGGACAAGGAAACCTCCTGCTCATTACCACATACCGTCCTCCCTCAGCTGATGAATCAGTACTCTCCCATGTTGAACAACATTTAGAGGAAGCACTGAGGATGGCAAGGGCACAACATGTACTCTGGGTGGGGGGGGATTTCAATGTCTACCACCAAGAGTGGCTCGGCAGCAACACTACTGATTGAGCTGGTCGGGTCCTACAGGACATAACTGCTAGACTGGGTCTGCGGCAGGTGGTGAGGGAACCAACAAGAGGGAAAAACATACTTGACCTCATCCTCACTAATCTGCCAGCTGCAGTGCATCTGTCCATGACAGCATCGGTAAGAGTGACCATCGCACAGTCCTTGTGGAGACCAAGTCCCACCTTCACATTGAGAACAACCTCCATCATGTTGTGTGGCACTGTGCTAAATGAGACAGACTTCACACAGATCTAGCAACTCAAGACTGGGCATCCATGAGGCGCTGTTGGCCATCAACAGCAGCAGAATTGTACTCCTGCACAATCTGTAACCTCATGGCCCGGCATATCCCCCACTCAACCATTACCACCAAGTCAGGGGATCAACCCTGGTTCAATGGAGTGTGCAGGAGGGCATGCCAGGAGCAGTACCAGGCATACCTGAAGATGAGGTGTCAACCTGGTGAAGCCACCAAACAGGACTACTTGCACACCAAACAGCAAAAGCAGCAAATGAAAGACAGAGCTAAGCGATCCCACAACCAATGGATCAGATCTTAGCTCTGCAGTCCTGCCACATCCAGTTGGGAATGGTGGTGGACAATTAAACAACTCACTGGAGGAGGAGGCTCCACAAATATCCCCATCCTCAATGATGGAAGAGCCCGGCACATCAGTGTAAAAGATAAGGCTGAAGCATTCGCAGCAATCTTCAGCCAGAAGTGCTGAGTGGATGATCCATCTCTGCCTCCTCCAGTGGTCCCCAGCATTACAGATACTGGTCTTCAGCCAATTCAATTCACTCCAGGTGATATCAAGAAACGGTTGGAGGCACTGGATACTGCAAAGGCTACCAGAATATTGATAGCCCAGAATGTTGCCCCCTGACAACATCCCAGCAATAGTACTGAAGAATTGTGCTCCAGAATTTGCCACTCCCCTAGCCAAGCTGTTCCAGTACAGTTACAGCACTGGTATCTACCTGACAATGTGGAAAATTGCCTGAGTATGTCCTGTACGCTAAAAGCAGGACAAATTCAACCTGGCCAATTACCGCCCCATCAGTCTCCTCTCGATCATCAATAAAATGATGGCAGGTGTCACATAACAGTGCTATCAAGCAGCACCTGCTCAGTGACACCCAGTTTGGGTTCCGCCAGGGCCACTCAGTTCCTAATCTCATTACAGCCGTGATTCAAACATGGACAAAAGAGCTGAATTCCAGAGGTGAGAGGAGAGTGACAGCCCTTGATATCAAGGCTGCATTCGACCGAGTGTGGCATCCAGGAGCGCTAGCAAAACTGGAATCAATGGGTATCAGGGGGCAAACGCTCCGGTGGTTGGAGTCATTCCCGACACATAGGAAGATGGTCGTGGTTGTGGGAGGTCAATCATCTCAGCTCCAGGACATCTCTGCAGGAGTTCCTCAGGGTAGTGTCCTAGTCCCAACCATCTTCAGCTGCTTCATCAATGACCTTCCCTCCATCATAAGGTCAGAAGTGGGGATGTTCACCAATGATTGAACAATGTTCAGCACCGTTTGTGACTCCTCAGATACTGAAGGAGTCCATGTTGACATGCAACAAGATCGGGACAATATTCAGGCTTGGGCTGACAAGTGGCAAGTGACATTCACACCACACAAATGCCAGGCTATGACCATCACCAATAAGAGACAATCTAACCACCGTCCCTTGACCATCACTGAATCCCCCACTATCAACATGGGAGTTACCTGGTCAATGGGAGTTACCATTGACCAGAAACTCAACTGGACTCACCACATAAACACAGTGGCTACAACAGTAGGCCAAATGCTGGGAATACTGCAGCAAGTAACTGACCTCCTGACTCCTCAAAGCCTGTCCACCATCTACAAGGTACAAGTTAGGAGTGTGATGGAATACTCCCCACTTGCCTGGATGGGTGCAGCCCCAACAACACTCAAGAAGCTTGACACCATCCAGGACAAAGCAGCCGCTTGATTGGCACTACACCCACAAGCATTCACTCCCTCCACCACCAAGGCTCAGTAGCAGCAGTGTGTACTATCTACAAGATGCACTGCAGAAATTCACCAAAGATCCTCAGACAGCACCTTCCAAACCCACGACCACTTCCATCCAGAAGGACAAGTGCAGCAGATACATGGGAACACCACCACCTCTCAGCTCCCCTCCAAGCCACTCACCATCCTGACTTGGAAATATATAGCCATTCCTTCACTGTCTCTGGGTCAAAATCCTGGAATTCCCTCCCTAATGGCATTGTGAGTCAACCCACAGCAGGTGGACTGCAGCGGTTCAAGAAGGCAGCTCACCACCACCTTCTCAAGGGCAACTAGGGATGGGCAAGAAATGCTAGCCAGCCAGCGATGCCCATATCCCACGAAATGAATGGAAAAAAAAGTGATGCCAAAGTTTTGAAGAAAAATTTCCACTTCCATCATTAGTTCTTTCTGTAGAGCAGACTTTGTATTATTTGCTCGTGAAAAGCAGGTGTTGCCAGCTGGGATGGCCTTTATTAACCATCCTTAACGCCAAGAGCATAATTAAGAGACAACCACATTGCTGTGGGGCTGCAGTCACATATAGACTAGACCCCTGGACCAAATAATGACAGCAATTTCCTTCCCTAAAGGATATTAGTGAGGCAGATGTTTTCTGAAAACAATCTAAGCACACCTAACAATATCAGAGGTAAAAGGTACTGCAGATGCTGGAGAATCCGAGATAACAAGGTGTGGGGCTGGATGAACACAGCAGCCCAAGCAGCATCATAGGAGCAAGAAAGCTTGATGTTTCGGGCCTAGACCGTTCATCAGAAAATCTTTACACCTAACAATATCCCTGCCTTGGTGAGGATCGAACACTGTGGAGTCAGAAATTGTTGTTTATTTCAGCATACCCCACCCCATCCCACCCACATAAAGATTTCTCCTCCCCAACAGGATCTTCCAGCATTCAGTGAATTCTGAATTGATCTTAACTCCATCTATTCATTTTTTTTAATGTAACCCTTAAGCCCCTCAATTAATTCCTGGACAGGTTACCACTTGAGATAATAAGGTGTAGAGCTGGATGAACACAGCAGGCCAAGCAGCATCAGAGGAGCAGGAAAGCTTGACGTTTCGGGCCTAGACCCTTTTCAGAAATGATTACCTCAGATTACCACTTCCCTGTTTGTGAGGAAGGTTTTCCCAGCATCACCTGGGAGTAGAGTGGCTCAAATTCAAAAGGATATGCTGATGTTCTGGAATTACCTACTGGATGAAGTAATTCTGCTTTGCTCATCCATTAAATCCCTTAATCCTCTTAACGACTTTAATTAGGACACTTCTTAATCTGCAGTTCTCAAAAGAATATAAAATAACTCTAAACAAGCTCACTTAACAACACATCCCTTGTTCCAAACGGTACAGATTGTGAAATGAGTTTCTGTCAGGTTAGTTCTTCACTTAAACACAAGAACAGCTGCCCAAACACAGCCGTGTTTTCTCATGTCTGTATGTTCAGGGCTCTTACAGCACAGTGGTGAAGCTCTTTCCTTTGAAGGCCTGTGTTCACCTGCTCCAGAGGTGTGTCATGTCTGAACAAGTTGCTTAAAAACTACCTACAACTTCCCTCTCTGAGCCCAGTTTCCACCAAGTGAATCAGCACACCATTCACCAATGCCAGTCCACCCACGCATACAGGGCTGAGATAAACACACATTCACACCCTGGCTCTGGCACCAGCAGAGTTTTATATTGACGGTGAAGCAACTTGCAGCTTTCTTGAAATAAATGGGCTAATGGAATGTTGGCCTTTTGATTTTGTTTTGCATCTCTCCTCTTGTTTTTTTAGTGATTCCAGTTTCACAGAACATTCCCATTGATTTGCTGAGCTTTTCCAGCAACTTCTGTTTTTGTTTCTCATTGATCTTTCTTGAGTCTTAAGTCTCAGTAACCTAGTGAATGCTGATAAAGTAAAGAGACTATGACCTTGTCACACTGTACACGCATGCTTCTGTCCTCATAATTTACTGTGCTGTCTAACCAAGCATTGCCACAAACTTGAATATACCTTCATCCAAATTACTTAGAAATACTGCAGGAAGCTCAAGGCCTTAGTGCAGATACCACCCATCCCATCCTGACAGTGGAAATATGTCTCCATTATCCCTGCTGTCTCCTTCCTCCTACAACACTTCTTAAAGCCATCAGCTTGCCTCCAACTCCTTGTGACCCATTGTTGTTAAGTGGAACTTCACATCACATTGATACTTTCATTTTTACATGAGTCATTTCATCAATAAATTCAATTGTTTTAAACCATGACCTACCCCTTTACAAACCCGTGCTGGTTGTCTATCAGTTCACACTTTCTCAAATATATAACAGATTCTAGTCACCTCCTTACAACTGACAGACTTAGGGTGGATAATTCTGTAATTTATCTTTTCTATCCTTCTTCAATACCATTGCCAATTTTCCAATTCAATTTTTGAATCTTTGGTGATTTGGAAGATCATGATCAACAAAAAGACAACGTTACAGCAAATCCACAATGGGCTCAGTGCTAGAGTCCCAACAGCACATGGCTGCAGTAGTTCAAGGTGACAGCTCATCACTACTTTCTCCATAGCAAAACACATTCCTCTAGCTTTTCACATCTAGGATGGGAAAACATTAAAAAGGGCAAACTTAATAATACTACAGATTAATTAAGGGAAACCAGCACAGATTTGATCAAAATAAACTATGTTTAGCCAATTTGCTGAGGTTTTGTTGAAGTCAGAGAGGGTTGATGAGATGAATGCAGTTTTGTGGTGTACATAGAGTTTTTGAAAGCATTTGAGCACAGCCATTTTCCCCACTTATTTTCCAATTCCCTGGGATTGATTCATCAAAACCTTAATCAAGGTATTTTTAAATCAACCTTCGTTGAGCGAGTTGGACTTCAACCCAGGCCTCCTGGCTCAGTGGTAGGGGCACTGCCACTGTGTAACAAGCACCTCCATGAAGAGCTAAGGGGATCAGGAGTATGGGTAGAAAGTGCGAACAGGTCACTGAATTGAATGATCAGCCACAGTGTTGAGACCTTCATTATTTTATTTCTTTTCCTATCATTTTTGGTTTGGAGGTATGAACCGTGAACTGAGAGCTGAAGGTGACCTTTGGACCGTCAACAGCGGCTTGTTTTAGACAAGAGAATAAACAAACTGACGTTTAGGAGGCCAGTCCTGGAAATTAATTGCAGGTTGATTTCCTGTTCAAAGAATGTTCTAAACATTTTGTTTCCCAAGATGCATTATCCTCCGGCAGACAGCAAATGTTTGAATATCAACTGGGACCTCAAGGGAGGCATACCAATCTAACATGCAGAAACCAACGGTTGAAATGGTTTTTGAACCGCATTTAAGGTAGACGGATTATGGATTCAAAAGCTAGAGGATGGAAACTTGATTGTTCCTTGGTTGTCCTCCCATTGTCAACTTAGTAAGGCTCGAGAATAGAAGCTCAGTTATAAATATTAAGTGAATATTCCTTGGAGCCTACTGAAAGCTGTTTGCAATGGTCTGTGTTGACAGAATGAAGCCCATAGGCCTGTGATGTTCGCAATTCGTGGAGAGTGCTTAAGTGAACTGGCCAATTACATCTCATTTATATTTTTTCTTTTAATTTATCCTTTAGTGGTGTGTCTGTGTCAGGCTAGAATCAAAGATGGTGGGGTTTAAATCATAATCAGATTACCTTGTTTCTTAACTTTGCTAAAGTTACTGTATGAGTAATAAAATGTTAAGTCTTTTATTCAAGCTGTAAACCTGGTGTTGGATATTGATTATTCCTAAAGTCTGGTTAAGAACCCATGAAGTCAATTTTGAGGGTCACTGTTTTAATTTTGCAATATTGTGTACACAGGGATAGGACTGCTGTATTGGAACAATGCTCATACTGAATGGCGGAGGCAACTTGAACAGCTGAACAGTCTACACCTGCTCTCTGTAAAACCACCTTTAAAACAGACTTCGAGGTAACTCTAGTCACCTGTCCAAGAGTGTGGGGAGGGAGGAAGTAGAGAGGGGAAGAGACAGAGAGACAGTGAGGAAAGAAAGGCAGGGAGTGAGGGAGAAAGAAAAGGTTAGGAGAAGATAGGGATGGGTCAGGAATTATGTGGAGGGAAAGGGGTTTAATGGGGTTTGAGTCACTTTCTTCCCAACAACAGCACTAAATGCAAAACGGGCTGATTGGAACGGCTTATTTGTTTATTCTGAGATGCAAGGTTATACGCAGCTTCCAGCCCAGTCTGGTGAAGCTGGTGCATGATTCATCCAGTCAATGTTTTAAATCCCTGAAAGTCCTTGTATATATTTAGCAGAACATGCAAAATGGAGAGAAACAGATGCTCAGGGCCACAGGCCAAATGACAGGAAAACAGAGGATCCTGCCCCATTCAAATAACTGTTCATACACTGATTCATCAATGCAAAACTCCAACAGACACAAACCCCATGGCTCCAGTGTACAGTAAAACCTCACTAATAGGTACACCAGGCCACACTAACATTATTCAGGACGGTTTAACAGAGGGAAGAACAAACAAACATTCAGAGTCAAGGCTGCTAAAAGACAGTGTGTGACTGTAGGAGAAAATGGTAATAAACAACCCTCACCCCATGAGGGGTTTTTAATCCAGGTATACTGGGAGTACAGATACAGGGTTAGAGTAAAACTTCCTCTACAAACGCCCTAATCAACACTCCTATAACATATACTGTATGGGGTTAGATACAGAGTAAAGTTCCCTCTACTCTGTCACCATCAAAAACTCCCGGGACAGGGACAGCATGGGGTTAGATACAGAGTAAAGCTCCCTCTACACTGTCCCCATCAAACACTCCCAAGGACAGGGACACAGCATGGGGTTAGATACAGAATAAAGCTCCCTCTACACTGTCCCCAACAAACACTCCCAGGACAGGGACAGCATGAGGTTAGATAGAGTAAAGCTCCCTGTACGCTGTCCCCATCAAACACTCCTGAGATAGGGACAGCATGGGGTTAGATACAGTGTAAAGCTCCCTCTACACTGTCCCCATCAAACACTCAAGGGACAGGGACAGTACAGGATATACAGCTACAATCTGCAATGACTGTTCATAGGAAGGACAAAAATGGCTGGACAGCATACAGCTGCCTCTCAGAGTACAGAATGATGTATTAACAAGCCTGAAATAATGCTCCTACCTTACCACGTTCTTGCTTCCTGCTTTTGTTACAAAGCAAGGAATTGTGAAAACAAAACTCAACCAAAGCCAATGTTGCTGCAAGCAGCTTGCAATCCCAGTGAGGCAAACTGGTCACATCGCTGGCTTAGACCACAGTCTATTAAGACTTACACTTTAAAGGCTTGTGTCCACTGTTCCCTCAAAGGAATTAATTGCTTACTTCTGTATGCAGGTTACCCATACCTGCAACACATACCACCTCCCAGCTCAACTACGGGCAGTTTTAATCCCACAATTAAACTGGTTTGCAATCATTACAATCCAGCTGAGATTGGATTATTAAGCAGCCACACGTCCCCAGTATTTTTGTGCCCACGACTGTGCCTTCTATTTTTTATGAATTTCTGGTGTTTGCCCTTTCATCGCACCAAAATGTGTAGGTTTTGTTTTTATTTTGAATCGTGCTTCCCCCATGCATCTAAAACGTACATGAGCAAATCCACTTATGGGCAGCTCACTCTCCTGCTCAGAGTTTAACGCTTTTGAGGAGGGCTGCACACTTTGGAGAAATGATTATGATTAACCTGCACCCAGGTTGGGGAGGGAGTTGGTCCAGGGCATGTAAAGGGTTGGGTGGGGGGTCTGCACAGTCAAGTCAGTTATTCAGTTAAATTCAGGTCAATTTGCAGAGGTGACCAGTAAATGTAACTAGGTTTTCTTTCAAAAAAAATAACTCAGCAACAACTCTGATCAGATTCACAGTACTCAGCAGAACACTAGCCCTTTCTGAGAAAGGTGCAAGTGACAGGTACAATCCTAGGAGACTTTCATTTTATTACAGATCTACTGTTTTCCAGCTCATCCACTTAAACTCTGAGCCTGAAATCTGTTTGGGCTAGCATCTGAAAATAGATACCACCCAGACTGAATAAAAGCAGGTACCACAGAAACAGAGATGCGCAAAGAATGCATACATACAGAGGCAGCTTCTCCGTTATGGGACAGAGTTACCTCAGAGGATGAAGCTGTTCAATCCTTTAGGGAGAGTAACAAGTGGGAATTGACGGTGATCCAAACTCAGAGCAGTCAGAAGTTTTTAACAATTAATATTCAGAGTGTAAAGGAGGTATTAGTGTGGGATTAAAACAAGAGGGTACGCAAAGACCCCCAAAATGGAGTTTGTCAATGACTAAAAATACATGCAAAAAGATACATGCAAAAACTGCAATTAGTTCCTGGCTCACACAATTCCAGTGAATACTTGGCAGCCTGCTGTTCATTGCCCAGACTCCTGCTATCAGTGGAATCCACCTGAAGCTTTGCTTTCTGATGGATAATCCGTAAGGTGCTTTCCTAAATATTGACTTGGATCACCTCCTGATCTGCAACATTTCTCTGATCCCAGTTCTGGGTTAACAGCAGAACAGTCCCAGTGGAGAATACAGATCTGCTCCACTGGAATCAGGAAGTAAGGAGGAAGGTAACACTTGCTGCCAGGATTCAAACAAAACTGGGTAACTGGGGATGTTTTATTAGGGGTAGAACTTTCCTTCAACCTCCATCAGGCCATTGAGTGAATAACACTCAGTCTGAGCAGATCAAAGGATCTGACTCTGTCCTCTACTGGGACCCAAATTTTATATTTTGTTTTCTTTTTTGGGGGAGGTTCTGGTGGGTTTGGTTACACAGCTCAACACAAACCCAAGATTGGGACAGGAAGATGCTCTGAGCACTGTGCCGCATGCAGATGCAATGAGTGAATTCCAGCTCCTTCAGAAGTCCTTGTGTTCTGATCTTGGGTACAGTCAGTTTAAGGACTTGGAGAGAGATGCTGGATGATGTGTGTCAGAGATCCACATTCAACCCTGGCTCACATTACCTTCTCGATCTCTCCACTTCATGCTTCAACACTCAGTTATGTAATTTGATTAAATTAAAATGAGAACTGGATTCTCTGCAAAAGTTTTGGTTTTAGGGGCAGTGAAAGGGACAAGGGGAAAAAGAGAAATGAGGGGTACGAAAGAAGATGGTAGAATAGTTGGAGAAAGAAACATCAGCTCAGAGCTGGAGAAGTGTATAGGAGGAGGGTGGTTTGTGTGTGCAGACAGAGATCATTGTATTGCTCACTCAGAGACTGAAAATTACTACTGTGAATTGTAGATGAGAGAAACCCACCCTGAAGTAGAAATTCTGTAGGTCAGTCACATCAGTAAACAATGACAGATTACATTCCAAGTCCTTGGTTACTGATCCATTAATGAAGTGTCAGTGTAGTGACGTAGGCCAGCACTGTAGGACTGAGTGTGGGCATGTAACATGATCAGTCAGTATACATCATCAAAAGTAATGAGAATGGACCATTTCGGTCTCAGTTTCTCCTGAAAAACACAACCTTTTGACACATCACAGAAACTTAAAATGGAGGCAGTGGAGGATGAAAGCAACTAGAGAGAGGAGAGTGTTAGAGGGGCATGAGATGGCGGGGCTGTGTGAGAAATACAGCATGTTCGAGATAGAGATAGCAAGCTAGTGAAAAAAAGAATGAAAGGCGAGGTAAAGAATGAGTTGACTTAGGATGACAGGGAAGCCAGTGAGAGGAATGTTGAGAGTGGAGAATTGTGTCTGAGTAAAGTGTAGTCCATGAGAGAGGGTAGGTGTCAGTAATGTGGACAGGGGGTTAGTGTAGCTGTCCATTCAGGAGTTGATTGTGAAGCAGCCAATTTCTGGCTCCTGGCCACTGTTAGTTGCTGTCAGTTGAGATCAAAACATTCCTAAAAATTTCACGAAGTTATTTTCAGTAAGCAGCTCGGAAGTCTTTCCATTAATATTTCTACATTCTCTTCTTAAACTCCTGATTTCCATAACTTGAGCCTTTTCCAATCTCTGTCACTCCGATAAGCCTTCGTACACAGAAGGATGCTGTAAAAACAGGGAAAGTAAATAATAAAATCAGAGCAGACACACTATGCTGAAAAACAACATGTCAAATATTATTCACAACAATCTCAGGACTTAGTAGCAAGTGCTTACGTTCAGAGATTAACCTACACATTAACCAGGCAGAACTCGACCAGTCTATAGGCTCAGAATTCATTTCAGACTCCCACAAGGTAGAACACTCTGAAAGAGCACAGGAAGAGGCAACTCCCCTGGTGTTTGCCCATAGCATTGCACAATTATTTATCCAATTCTTTCTTGGACATAATGACTGAATCCATCTCCACCTTCTGGCAGCACATTGCAAATCACAACTGGAAGTCACATGTAGGCCAGACCAGATAAGGACAGCAGATCTCCCTCCCCTCAACAGCATAACTATCACTGAATCCCCAACCGACATCCTGGGAGTTACCAGTGACCAGAAATTGAACTGGACGACCAATATAAATATAGTGGCTGAAGCTCATAGGCTAGGGATCCTACAACATGTAAGTCATGTTCTCTCTCCCCAAAGCCTCAGTAACATCAACAGAGCAAACAGCACCCTTGCTTTGATCAGTTGGAGCATAGTGTATTAAAAATTGGCAAGTCATTTATAGCTGTATAGAGCTTTAGTTAGGCTACATTTGGAATATGGTGTACAGATTTGGTCACCACACTGCCAGAAGGATATGGAGGCTTTGGAGAGTGTACAGAAAAGACTTACCAGGATGTTGCCAGGTTTGGAGAGACTGGACAAACTTAGTTTGCTTTCACTTGAACGTCAAAGGATGAGGGGTCACCTGACAGAAGTTTCCAAAATTATGACAGGTTGGATAGAATGAATAATTGAATGTTATTCCCCCAAGATAGAAATGTCAATTATTAAGGGACATAGGTTTAATGTAAAAAGGGATACATTTAAAAGAGATGTGAGAGGCAGGTTTTTTTACACAGAGGGTGGTAAGTGCCTGGAATGCATGGCCAGAGGAGATGGTAGAAGTGGATGCAACAGCAACATTCAAGAGGCATCTTGACAGATGTATGAACAGGCAGAGAATAGAGGGGTACAGACCACGGAGAGGCATCACGTGTCAGCACAGTCTTGGTGGGCCACAGGACCTGTTCCTGTGCTGTACTGTTCTTTGTTCAAGCATCACAACAACTGTACAGGGCCATAATGACAACACATCCAGGCACAGTATACAGTTTTGATCCCCTTATTTGAACATGATATGAGTGCATTAGAAGCAGTTCAGAGAAACTTCACTCGACTCATTCCCGGGATGAAAGACGTATCTCACTCGGAAAAACTGTACAGTTTGGGTCTGTGTCCACTGGAACTTTGAAGAGAGAAGTGATTGTACTGAAACATATAAGATCTTGTGGGGATCTGATAGGGAAAAAAAACTGAGAGGCTGCTTCTTCTTGTGGAGGGACTAGAGCCAGCAAATGCAGTTTAAGAAAAAGAGGTCACTCTTATAAGATAGAAATGAGGAGATTTTGTTTTTCTCTGCTCTGACGGTCATCAGTCTATGGAATTCTCTTCCCCAGAGAAGCGGAGGCTGGGTCATTTATTCAAGGCTGTGTTCGAAAGAGTGATGGTCACCAAGGGGGTCATGGCTTATGGAGGACAGACGGGAGACTCCGTAGAGCCAAGACCACAACTAGATCAGCTGCGACCCTATGGAAAGGTGGAGCAGATTTAAGGGGCTGAGTGACCCAACTCCAGCTGCTCACTGCCATGATTCTGTGCAGATGTTGAAAATCTGGAATAAAATCATATCAGAAATATTTGAGACTTTAACTCAGTTTCTCTCTCCACTCATGTCCAGGCGAGTATTCCCAGCAATTATTTGGTTGAAATGTTACCTGCTCCGACGAACAGCAGGAATGAACAGATGACAACGGGAGAACCGCTGACAAACACTCCAAACACAAAGTTAAAGAGTGGAGTCAGGAGCACAATGACCCAGAACAGCCAGTTCAGGAAGGCCCAGGGTCGGCGTCTCGGCTGGATGGGCTGTCCAGGGAATGTACCATCCTTTACGTATTGCTCCTGAAGTGCATCCTGGTAAAGAGAGAAAGGTACAGTCCTGTTCAACAGGTTTCTACCTCACCAAGTGGGCTGGACTCAGGTCTATGCAAGACCACTCCCAGCGCTACCCCCCACCCCCATGTCACCCTACAATTTAGAGATAAATTCAATAAACAAAAGGAACACATGAGAAGCAGAAAAATGAGCAAAGGATGGAGTTTCATCCTACACCACCTCAGAATAACAAACAGCAGTGAGAAAAGATTTTTCACCCACAGGGCGGTAGAAATATGGAACGTGCTGCTTGAGAGGGTGGTATTCTCACAACATTAAGTAGCATGTGGATGAGCACTTAAAATGTCAGGGTATGGTAGGCTATAGACCAAGTAAATGGGATTAGTGTAGACTGGTGTTTGTACGTCAGCACACGCATGTATGGCTCTCTAAGACTCAATGAGAAAAGGAACAGCAACAGTAACTAAAGGCAGGCAATAATCTTTCCCAAGTGCCCAGTGGGATGTGTGGGAATGGATTTAGGACAGTAAGAGCACTATTGACTTAATGCTCAGCAACTCCCAGGTAGGAACAACATTGGGGCACACCACACAGACTGATTAACAGGAACTGGAAAGAGATCTGAGGACTACAGAGTTATTAACTCTTCAGTTTGACTGACAGCTAACAAAGCAAGTTTGATGGGCAAAGATGGTGGTGGGCAGGCGAGGGGATCAATGTCGAGCTCACTGGAAGTGGCAGTGTGGGGAGAAGGAGCTTGAGAAAACAGTGCAAGAGGGAGAGTCAAAGTCAATACGGAGTTGGGGTGGGGCAACCAGACCTCATTTCTGAGATAACAAGGTGTAGAGCTGGATGAACACAGCAGGCCAAGCAGCATCAGAGGAGCAGGAAAGCTGACATTTCGGGCCTAGAGGTCTAGTTCCTATTATCTCTCAGACCTCATTTCTGTTCTGTTTCCCGATGGCAATGAATACTTTGTGTCAATGTTCACGAGTCAGAGGGATGATATGGATATAGGTATCACAGCGAAGGACTGTACTCTAATTTCTTTAAGCATATCAGACAGGAATTTATGTATGGATTAAAAGTAGAATAAATCTCCATGGCTGGCTGAAATGTATCCCAGGCTGTTGAATGAAACAAGGGAAGGAACAGCAGGGAGGCAGGCAATAAGCTTCTGTTCCTCCCTGGCCACAGGAGAGATGCTGGAGGACCGGAGAACAGCCAATGTGACACCATTACTCAAGAAGGCAGCAAGGGATAAATCCGGGACAAATCAGGAAACAACAGGCCGGACAGTCTAACCACAGTTTCTGAGAAATATTCTAAGGGACAGAATTAATATGCATTTGGAGAGACAGTAATTAATCAGTCAGTTTTTTTTTAAAGGGGCAGACATGTCTGACCAACTTGATTGAATTTTTCAAAGATACAACCAGGCGTATAGATGATGGTGTGATGATACAGTGGCTTTAAAAAGTCTATTTAGTTTTGTTTTAAAGAGAAAGGTTTTAAGACAGAGGTTCAAAGATGTCTACTGAAAACTCGCAAACAGCTTGAGAGGGTTCTCTCTTTTTATTAAACGGGAACAGTCAAAGCAGCGTAATGGGTGCGGTCAAGCTCCCACGGAACCAGGATTTTTAGTTTTAGTTTTTCAGTAGCAGTTATTGCTCGGTCTGTTGCTGCAGTACATCTCTCCCTACTACCCTCTTGAGTTCTCATGATGCTTTTTCCTCCTGGGCTACTGGAGTTACATGTGAGACAATCTGTTTTCTGAATTTGCCTTTTGTGTTTATGGGATGATTGAAACAGTTATTTAGTAATATGTACTGCATCTGTTATTTTGGTAAGCATTTCGATACAGTTACAACTAAGCGAAGTTCTTTTCTGTTATTCTGTCTTTTGTTGCATTATAACGACAGTGTGTGAATAAATTGTGTTTTTGCTTAATGTCGAGTAGTTTGACCAATCGAATTGCATCTGGGACACAGCACTTTACATTTACCTTTAAATAAGAAAAGGTGAGGGTCTGGGCTACATTTGTAATGTATTTTGAGGGGGTCTGGTCTGTCCATAACAACTACAATACATTCGATGTAGTCTACTGGGGATTCAGCAAGGCCTTTAATAAAGTGTCACATGGGAGGCTGGGGGTGAAGGCAAGAGCTCAGGAGAGCTAAGTCAATTTGGCCAATTGGATCAAGAATTAGCTGGGTGGCAGGAAGCACAGTGTGATGGTTGAGGGGTGTGCGTGTGTGTCTGGAAGCCTGTGTTCAGTGGGGCTCCTCAGGGATTGGTGTTAGAGCCCTTGCTGTTTGGTATATATAAATGACTTGAATGCAGGAGGGTTAATCAGGGAATTCATAGATAAAATGAAAATTGGGGAGGTGATAAATAATGAGGAGAAAAGCTTTAGATTTTAGAATGATATAGATGGGCTGGTAAGAGGCAAATGGAATGCAATCAGACACTGCACAGGAGGTTTACCAGGATGTTTGAGGCTCAACATAGAACACAGAACATAGAACATTACAGCGCAGTACAGGCCCTTCGGCCCTCGATGTTGCGCCAACCTGTGAAACCAATCTGAAGCCCATCTAACTTACACTATTCCCTTATCATCCATATGTTTATCCAATGACCATTTAAATGCCCTTAAAGTTGGCGAGTCTACGACTGCTGCAGGCAAGGCATTCCATGCCCTTATTACTCTGAGTAAAGAACCTACCTCTGACATCTTTCCTATATCTATCACCCCTCAATTTAAAGCCATGTCCCCTCGTGCTAGCCATCACCATCCGAGGAAAAAGGCTCTCACTGTCCACCCTATCTAATCCTCTGATCATCTTGTATGTCTCTATTAAGTCACCTCTTAACCTTCTTCCCTCTAACGAAAACAGCCTCAAGTCCCTCAGCCTTTCCTCATAAGACCTTCCCTCCATACCAGGCAACATCCTGGTAAATCTCCTCTGCACCCTTTCCAATGCTTCCACATCCTTCCTATAATGCGGCGACCAGAACTGCACGCAATACTCCAAGTGCGGCCGCACCAGAGTTTTGTACAGCTGCAACATGACCTCATGGCTCCGAAACTCAATCCCTCCACCAATAAAACCTAACACACCGTACGCCTTCTTAACAACCCTATCAACCTGGGTGGCGACTTTCAAGGATCTATGCATACGGACACCGAGATCTCTCTGCTCGTCCACACTACCAAGAATCTTACCATTAGCCCTGTACTCTGTATTACTGTTACTCCTTCCAAAGTGAATCACCTCACACTTTTCCGCACTAAACTCCATTTGCCACCTCTCAGCCCAGCTCTGCAGCTTACCTATGTCCCTCTGTAACCTGCAACATCCTTCTGCACTATCCACAACTCCACTGAACAAAGAACAAAGAACAAAGAAAACTTACAGCCCAGGAACAGGCCCTTCGGCCCTCCAAGCCTGTGCCGATCCAAATCCACTGTCTAAACCTATCGCCCAATTCCTAAGGATCTGTATCCCTCTGCTCCCCACCTACTCATGCATCTGTCCAGATGCACCTTAAATGAATCTACCGTGCCTGCCTCTACTACCTCTGCTGGCAACGCGTTCCAGGCACCTACCACCCTCTGTGTAAAGTACTTTCCGCGTGTATCCCCCTTAAATTTTTCTCCTTTCACCTTGAACGCGTGACCCCTCGTTATTGAATCCCTCACCCTGGGAAAAAGCTTATCTCTATCAACCCTGTCTATACCCTTCATGATTTTGAAGCCCTCAATCAGGTCCCCCCTCAATCTCCTTTTTTCTAATGAAAACAATCCTAACCTACTCAACCTCTCTTCATAGCTAGCACCTTCCATACCAGGCAACATCCTCGTAAACCTTCTCTGTACCCTCTCCAAAGCTTCCACATCCTTTTGGTAATGTGGCGACCAGAACTGTACACAGTATTCGAAATGCAGCCGAACCAAAGTCTTGTACAATTTTAACACGACCTGCCAGCTCTTATACTCAATACCCCGTCCGATGAAGGCAAGCATACCATATGCCTTCTTGACCACTCTATCCACCTGTGCAGCCACCTTCAGGGTACAATGGACATGAACTCCCAGATCTCTCTGCTCATCAACTTTTCCCAAGGCTCTTCCGTTTACAGTATAGTTCGCTCTAGAATTAGACCTCCCAAAATGCATCACCTCACACTTGCCCGGATTGAACTCCATCTGCCACTTCTCCGCCCAACTCTCCAGTCTATCTACATTCTCCTGTATTCTTTGACAATCCCCTATGCTTTCTGCTACTCCCCCAATCTTCGTGTCATCCGCAAACTTACTAACCCATGCTTCTACGCCCTCATCCAGGTCATTTATAAAAATGACAAACAGCAGTGGCCCCAGAACAGATCCTTGCGGTACACCACTAGTAACTGAACTCCAGGATGAACATTTCCCAAGTGCTTTAGTTATGAAGAGATAGACAAATGAGTTTGAGGGGGTACATGACTGATGTGTAAAATTGTGAAGGATATACACAGGAAGAAACCTCTCCTTGAATGGAGGGCTCAATGACCGGGGCGTAGATTTCAAGTAGGGGTCAGGAGGTTTAGGGGCAATACGAGAATTTTATTTTACTGAAAGGGGGTGGGAATCAGGAACTCACTGCCTGTAAGGGTGGTAGAGGCAGAAACCTTCATAACATTTAAGAAGTATTTAAATGTGCAACTGTAATGCCACAGCATACAAGGCCATGGGCCAAATGCTGGGAAATGGAATTAAAAGTAAATAGTTAGGTGAGATAAAACATTGTGGAACTGGATGAATGCAGCAGGCCAAGCAGCATCAGAGGAGCAGGAAAGCTGACATTTCGGGTTGAGACCCTTCTTCAGAAAAAATAGTTAGGTGGTTGTTTTTGACTGCTCAATGAGCCAAAAGGGACCTTTTTTTTCTGCTGTCGACCTCCATGACTCTCTGGCCATAATTACATACTCAGATAAAGAGCTGTATTAAGAATAAAGTTCTGGGAAATCCACACTGAAGTTCTCTGCCTGCTTTAGGCTCAGTGGGAGCAGTGTTCAGAGTCGGGATTCACATCCAGCAGCAGCACATGGGGGACTGAAGTCAGTAGCACTTTAAAAAACACCTGACACTTGTTGCTATGAATTGATAGTACACAGTTCCACTCCTACTTCTTACAATAGGTACTGACACACAAAGGGGCAGCAGGTGCCAGTTATCCAGTGACATTCATTCCACTTACTAATGATCTAATGCAAACCAAACTTTTAACACATACCAGTGAGTGTCAGTGTGCATGGGTCCCATACCCCAGTGAGCGTAAGGATTAGAGAGGACATGCTGAGTTAACATTTCACCTTGGTTACACATTATAGACGGCCCAGTGGTTAGCACTGCTGCCTCACAGCACAAGGGACCCGAGTTCAATTCCAGCCTCAAATAACTGTCTGTGTGGAGTTTGCACTTTCTCCCCGTGTCTGTGTGGGTTTCCTCCGGGTGCTCCAGTTTCCTCCAGTCCAAAGATGTGCAGGTTAGGTAGATTGCCCATGCTAAATTGCCCATAGTGTCCAGGAACGTACAAGTTAGGTGGATTACCCATGGGAAACGCAGGGTTACAGGGAGAGAGTGGGATGAGTCTGAGTGGGATGCTCTTCACGGGTCAGTGTGGAATTATTGGGCCGAATGGCCTGTTTCCACAATGTAGGGATTCTTACAACTGACATTTCACCCAAGCCCTCAGTAGGACATTACCTTTTCCTGGTAGAGTCTATGGAGCCAAGCTGCACATTCGTTCTCATCTTCTGGAATATCTTCGAGAGGGAACCTCCTGTCAAACAAACCAGATGTCAGTCTGACAGTTGCCTCGAACTTTGCACTATCAATGGTTGAAATAATTAAGTGAGCAGACAAACTGTGATCACAAACACTTGTGCATACACTCATTTCTACTCACAAAGATGCTGAAACAGTAACACAGCCAGAGACACACCCACCCCCAGCCTCCACTCACGCAGACACACCCACCCCCAGCCTCCACTCGCACACAGACACACCCATCCCCAGCTTCCACTCGCACACAGACACACCCACCCCCAGCTTCCACTCGCACACAGACACACCCATCCCCAGCTTCCACTCGCACACAGACACACCCATCCCCAGCTTCCACTCGCACAGACACACCCACCCTCAGCTTCCACTCGCACACAGACACACCCATCCCCAGCTTCCACTAGCGCTCAGACACACCCACCCTCAGCTTTGACGAGCGCACAGACACATCCACCCCCAGCTTCCACTCGCACACAGACACACCCATCCCCAGCTTCCACTCGCACACAGACACACCCACCCCCAGCCTCCACTCGCACAGACACACCCATCCCCAGCTTCCACTCGCACACAGACAC
>JAHRHZ010000174.1:222106-245588 GCA_024137785.1 Ginglymostoma cirratum
ATTGTAGGAGGCCAAGGATGGACATGTCATCTGGGGAATGGGAGGGGGAGTTGAAATGGTTCACGACTGTGGGGTGCAGTTGTTTGTTGCCACCACCAAAGACATCTTTCCCTCCCCACCTTTATCTGCCTTCCGGAGGGACCACTCCCTCCGTGACTCCCTTGTCCGCTCCACACTCCCCTCCAGCCCCACCACACCCGGCACTTTTCCTTGTAACCGCAGGAAGTGCTACACCTGCCCCCACACCTTCTCCCTCACCCCAATCCCAGGCCCCAAGGAGACTTTCCACATCAGGCAGAGGTTCACCTGCACATCTGCCAATGTGGTATACTGCATCCACTGTACCCGTTGTGGCTTCCTCTACATCGGGGAAACCAAGCGGAGGCTTGGGGACCGCTTTGCAGAACACTTGCGCTCAGTTCGCAACAAACAACTGCACCTCCCAGTCGCGAACCATTTTAACTGCCCCTCCCATTCCCCAGATGACATGTCCATCCTTGGCCTCCTACAATGCCACAGTGATGCCACCCGAAGGCTGCAGGAACAGCAAATCATATTCAGCCTGGGAACCCTGCAGCCTAATGGCATCAATGTGGATTTCACAAGCTTCAAAATCTCCCCTCCCCCAACCGCATCCCAAAACCAGCCCAGCTCATCTCCACCTCCCTAACCGGTTTTTCCTCTCACCCCAAGCCACACCCCCATCTCCTATCTACTAACATCATCCCGCCCCCTTGACCTTTCCGTCCTCCCTGGACTGACCTATCTCCTCCCTACCCCCCTACCTACACTCACCTTTACTGGCTCCATCCCCGCCTCTTCGACTTGTCTGCCTCCTCTCCACCTATCCTCTCCTCTATCCATCTTCTATCCGCCTCCCCCTCTCTCCCTATTTATTTCAGAACCCTCTTCCCCTCCCCCATTTCTGATGAAGGGTTTAGGCCCGAAACGTCGAGTTTTCCAGCACATGAATAGGAAAGGTTTGGAGGGATGTGGACCAAACACAGGCGGGTGGGACTGGTTGGGCTGAAGGGTCTGTTTCCATACCGTATAACTAAGTTATGTCTGGTGGCCAAGATTGTATGCAGGCATAGCTGTGTTGGTGGGGCAGTGCTCAGAGTGCCAACTAGGACAAAAATATAGCCAGCAGCTCCCCTACATTTGTGGGAATGGCTGGGTAAACCCTGGACTTGGTTACATGTCAACCATGCAGGTCGTTTCATGGGCTCAATGTTCTTAGTCATTGTGGGCGCCCACTCAAAGTGGCTGAATGTGCATAGAGTTCATTCGTCAAACTCAGGGGCAGCGATAGAAAAATTCTGTGCTCTTTTGCAGTGCAGGGACTCCCAAAATGTTGGTCACAGATAATGGGCCATCATTTACCAGGAGGGAATTTGCGTATTTCCTGAAGTTGAATGGTATTCAGCATGTAAAGACAGCTCCATGAGATCGATCATCCAATAGTCTGGCAGAAAGTGCAGTCCAAACATTGAAGGCAGGCTTAAAAACACCAGCCTACAGTTTCACTAGATACCAAACTGTCCTGGTTCCTATTTGGTTATAGGACCAGGCTTCATGCAACCAGCAGAGTGGCTAATGGGGAGAAGACTCTGAACAAGGTTAAATCTGATCTTCCCACACCTTGAGGGGTGGGCGGGGTGAAATAGCATCAGGAACGCCAATCCCAGACACAAGACACCGTTAAGCGAGAGAGGCGGTTTAGTTTAGGGGGATGAAGTTTGGTTTAGGAACTGCAGGGATGACACAGTTGATGCAAGCTCAGGTCCCATGTTGTACAAAGTTCAGGTAGGTGTGATGGTCCTGAACAAGCATGTGGACCATATAAAAGCTGCAAACTCACAAATGGTGAGGGAGCAAAACATGCCGGGCTCCTCAACAGCCTTTCTGACTGTTCCAGTACCTGTGGGTTTTCCCTTTCCATTAAGCGTTGAAGGTACCTCGGAATCTCAGATGGACACATTGGATACCGCTGCCTCGACACCTTTGCCACCTGAGAATCGGCGTGAATTTCTTCCGAGATGCTGCAGGCACAAGATGCAATTAGCTTTTGTTACATGTCACCCATATCAGGCAGAATTGGAGGAACGTGACCCAGTGCTAAAACGCCCCAGGAGGAGCTACTAAAAACAGACGTGGCCTATGTCCTAAGACTCAGATCGGGAGAGATATAGTGATTGTATTGAGATCAGCCAAGTGGATCTCATAACATGAGTTCCCTGATTGGGGCTGTTAATCTGGTCCAATCAGGGAGTCCTGGCTGACAGATATAAACAGGAGTGTCAGACATTCTGTTCACTAGGAGCTGGAACAGCGTCAAGGACTCTCTGCGCATAAAGGGGGACTTGGTGACTGAATACTGCCTTCTGTGGAGTTATTTCAGTACCCTGATCGATCTTTTTCCGGTCCAAAATGGATAACCTCGAACATGCTTACATTGAAATCCATCTGCTACAGTTTTTGCCCATTCACTTAGTTTATCAATACCTTTTTGTAATTTAATGATGTCTCCAATGCTGTTTAACTTTGGATATATGACTTCCTTTGCCATTATCCAAGTTGTTGATAAATAATGTCAATAATTGAGGCCCTAACACAGATCCTTGTGGGACATCACTGCTCACATCCTGCCAATTTGAGTACCTACCTATTTATCCCTCTGCTCTCCCCCTTTCACTCACTCAACCACATCCCAGCTGTATCAGTAACTGGCCCTCAGTTCCATGGGCTACTACTTCAGTTAAAAGCCTCTCATGTAGGACTTTATGTAGACTTTGAGAAGGCATTTAATAAACAACATCCACAGCCATTCCCCTGTCCACTACCTTAGTCACCTCTTTAGCTGGTGTGTTGTGTGTAGTTCTGGTCACTACATTACAGGAAGGATGCAATTGCTTTGGAGAAAGTGCAAAGACAATTTTCTGGAATGTTGCCAGTGCTGGAGAATTGTAGCTATGAGGAGAGATCGGAGAAGTTGGTGTTCTTTTCCTTGGAATTGAGAAGGCTGAGGCGTAACATGATTGAGGTATACAAAACTGTGAGGGGTAGAGATAGAGTAGGCATGAGAAACCTGTTTCCCTTGGCAGAGAGTTCAAAAACCAGGGCTCACAGATTGAAGCTAAGTGGCAGAAAGGTTAGAAAGGACGTGAGGAATTTTTGTTTTACACAGAGAGTGGTGCGTGTCTGAAGTTCGCTACCTGAGTTGGTGGTGGATGCAGAAACCCTAAACTCTTCTGAAACTTATTTAGATCTATACCTTAAGTGCTGTAACCTGCATGGCTATGGGCCGTGTGCATGGAGATGGGATTAGAAAGGGCATCTGGGTGTCTTTGAATCAACATGGATAGGATGGGCTGAATGGCTGCCACCTGTGCTGTATCATTTCTGTCATTCTAAAACACTGAGGTTTGTCAGGCATGACCTACCTGTCGTGAATCCATGCTGGTTCTCCCTAATTAACTGAAAATTCTCAAGCTGTTCAGTTACCCCATCCTTGATTATGGACTCCAACAAATTCCTTCCAACTATGTCAGGCTAACTGGTCTGTAATTCCCTCGCTTCCCTTTTTTGCCCTTCTTAAAAAGTGTCGTGCAACTTTCCAAACCAGAACCTAGGGAACGCTGAAAGATTACATCATTTTCCCTGCTTCTTTTAACACTCTTTGGATTGAAACCGTCAGGTCCTGGGATTTTTCACTCTTTAATTCCAATAATTTCCTCGTTACTGATATTTTACTGCCGTTAATTTTATTAAATCCCCGTCCATGAACTATTATCCCCGGAACTTCCTTCAAACTATCCACCTCCTCGATTGTATATATTACTTGGCTCAGATCACACTATGATTACTATGGAAAGTTCAGTACTCCTTACTGTGAAAAGAATGAAGAGAACACAAGGGCATGTAAAAACATAGAAAATTAAGAATGACACTACAACCAGAGAGCTGGTTATTATCTGGAAAGATTGAATAGGCTGGGGGCATGTTTCTGAGAAAAGAGAATTGTGGGAGATGTGATGAGTGGAGTAGACAAGGTAGGTATGGAGAGGATGTGTATTTAGCAAGATATTGCAGTTACAAATAACTTCAGTTTGGAAATAGGAGAAACTTCTGTGCGGTTAGAATGTGAAACTGATCACCACAGGATGTGGTTGAAGCAAACTGGTCCACACAAAAGGAGACAGGGTGAATGGTGAGGAAAAAGGAATAGAAAAAGTTGTTGGGCTGGTACTAGAAAGGGAAGAGATGAGAGTGTTATTCATAGCCCAGCACAGTTTGCTTGTTCCCAGTCACCCGTTTCTGTGCTATATCGATTTTCATCTTTCACACGAATGTATATGCAAACATGGAGCTGATGTAAGCCATTTGGTCCCTCGAGCCTACTCTACCATTCAGTAAGATCATGGCTGCTTTGCTGCCACTACTAGTTTGACACTCCTTTTGCTTGTTAAGAAACTATCCACTGCTTCCTCAAAAATATTCCGGGCTCCGCTTTCACCACCTTCTCAGGAAGAGAGTTCCAAAGACACTCGACTCTGAAAACAAAGGTCACCTAATTTCTCCAAACCAAAAGAACTGCGGATGCTATAAATCAGGAACAAAACAAAGTTGCTGGAAAAGCTCAGCAGGTATGGCAGCATCTGTGGAGGAGAAAACAGAGTTAACATTTCGGGTCCGGTGACCCTTCCTCACAACGAAGATTCCACAGATGCTGCCAGACCTGCTGAGCTTTTCCAGCAACTTTGTATTTGTGACCTAATTTCTGTTTTAAATGGGCAGCCCCTGATTTGTAAACAGTAACCCTTGTTTTAGATGCTGTCAACGTTTATCTACTCTGACAAGACTCTGCAGGATCTTGTATGATTCAAACAAATTGCCTCTTGCTCTTCTAAATTCCAGTGGAAATGAGCTGAGCCTGTACGGCCTTTCCTCACAGGGCGACCCAATCAGTCCAGTTATTCGTTTGGTAAACTCTCTTGACTGCTTCTATTACATCTACATCCTTATTTTTTTTTATATTAATTCACTGAATGTGGGTGTCACTGGCTGGGCCAGCAATTATTGCCTGTCCATAATTAATCCTTTGAGAAGGTGGGGCTGAGCTGCCTTCTTGAATTGCTGCAGTCCATGTGCTGTGGGTAGACCCACAATGACCTTAGAAAGGGAATTCCAGGATTTTGACCCAGCGACAGTGAGTGAATGGGAATATATTTCCAAGTCAGGATGGTGAGTAGCTTGGAGGGGGACTTGCAGGGGGTGGTGTTCCCATGTATCTGCTGTCCTTCTCCTTCATGATGGAAGTGGTCGTTGGTTTGGAAGGTGCTGTCTGAGGATCATAGAATCCCTACAGTATGGAAACAGGCCCTTCGGCCCAACAAGTCCACACTGATCGTCAGAGTACCCCACCCACCCACCCATCCCCAGACACTATGGGCAATTTAGCACACCAATCCACCTAGCCTGCACATCTTTGGACTGTGGGAGGAAACCGGACCACCCAGAGGAAAACCACACAGACACAGGGGGAATGTGCAAACTCCACACAGACAGTCGCCCAAGGGTGCTATTGAACCTTGGTCCCTGGTGTTGTGAGGCAGCAGTGCTAACCACTGAGCCACTGTGCCAAATTTCTGCAGTGCATCTTGTGGATAGTACACACTGCTGCTACAAAGTGTCGGTGGTGGAGGCAGTGAATGCTTGTGGATGTAGTGATAATCGAGTGGGCTGCTTTGTACTGGATGGAGTCAAGCTTCTTGAGTTTTGTTGGGGCTGCACCCATCCAGGCAAGTGGGGAGTATTCCATCGCATTCCTGACTTGTGCCTTGTAGATGATGAACACATTTAGGGAGTCAGAAAGTGACTTACTTGCTGCAGGATTCCTGTGAGCCTCTGACCTACTCTTGCAGCCAGAAATAAATTCAGTATGGAAATAAGAGAAATTTTCTGAGCAGTAGAATGTGGAACTGACTGTGACAGGAAATGGTCAAAGCCAACAGATGCTTCCAAAATGAGATGAGGCGACAATAGGTGAGAAAAAGGAATAGAAAGAGTTATAGAGTCATTGAGTCGTACAGCATGGAAACAGACCCTTTGGTCCAATCAGTCTACACTGACCACAATCCCAAACTAAACTAGTCCCATCTGCCTCCACTTGGCCCATATCCCTCCAAACCTTTCCTATTCATGTACTTATCCGAATGTCTTTGAAATATTGTAACAGTATCTCTTTTTTATGGTTAGCCCCAGGATGTTGATTGAGGTATTCAGTGCTAATAATGCCATCAAATGTCATGAGGCAGTGGTTAGATTCCATCTCCCTGGAGCTGATCAGTGCCTGGCATTTGTATGGTGCAAACGTCACTTATTAAAATAATAGAGTTCGCCTAATCCAGGGCCTTAGGTTAACAACCTGGAGCTAACTTGAAATCCCACCGTTGCACCTGAACCCTGGATTGTTCTAAAAACCTGTGTGTTCACCTTGTAGCCTTTACTGAATGGCCAGGCTGAAGGGAGCGTGCTACCCATTCCTATTCCTTTTTCACATTATGTCTTTGGTATCTGTCTTGCAGTTTTCTAATTTATTCCCCAATCTTACTACTGTGTATTTGTTCACACTGACCTGTGCAGACAGTTGGAATTTGAACTGGCTAGGTCCCCTTCCCTTTGCTACCATCTCTAAACTTCTGTCACCAATAATAGATTATTCCATGATGTTAGGAGCGGCTGATGTATCTGGCTAATATTCTCTGGGTTTAAGAAGAATTTGTAGTGACCTCATTGAGATATGAAAGAGTTTGAAATGGCTTGACAGGAGGTTATGATTAGCTTGACATTGTTAAATGCAAGAGGAGCCTCATCTGGTTTCTGTTCTGTTCTGTGGTGTGTGGGTCTGTGCTTGGCAATGGGAGTGGGTTCTGGCGTGGCCAAGTGAAAGGTGAGGCATGCTGAGAATGTGAGATTAAGGACACAGGTCACTGCTCTGCTGCTGACATTGAGTCTCTCTGACTGTGCAGTGTGGTTAGTGAGAGGAATTGGCCCATAAGTAGATTATTTCCGATCATATTCTTAACCAGATTCTATGCAAGTTCAGCTAGGAAGAGCTTGCACTTCCTCTCTACCTTTTGTGGCCTCAGGAAATCTTAAAAAATAGATGTGACTACGGCTGCTTTTTGAAAAGTGGTCACTTTCTTGATGCTGGAAAGGCAGTGGTCACAGTCTCACAAACAGAATTGTGATAATGACCAGGTAAATTTTTAATAATTTTAAAGTTTTCTGCCTTAACTTCGCAATCTCAGACTGGTCACATCTCTAGAGGAGGCTATCCACAGTTCTCTCTGTGCTTGCTCTCTGAAAAGCAACTCACCCACTGCTGACACTTTGCACCATCTCCCCTTAGCCCTGTGTATTTTATTCTCTTTGGATAATGATCCATTTCCTCTTGAAATCCTGAACTGAACCTGCCTCCCCCACACTCTCAGACAGTACATTCTAGACCCTAACCACTAGAGTGAATCTGCCTCCCCCACACTTTCAGACAGTATATTCCACATTTCTCCAATCTGTTTTCATCACTGCGGTTCCTTAGCTGTGAAACCATTCTTTTAAACCACTTCTGCACTCTATCTCATACTTTTCCATCCTTCCTGAAGTGCACATAGTACTCCAAGTAAGGCTTAACTGGTGTTGTATATAGGCTTATCATAACCTTGTTTAGGTACTCTATTCCATTATTAATGTAGCCTCGATACTGTGTGCTTTGTTAGCTGTTCTTCACCCATCCTGTTACCTTTAATGACTCATGCACTTGTACACCGATGTGCTGTGCTCCACCCTATTTAGAATTGCACCTGTTTTTTAATTCTCTGTGTCCATGCCGCAAAAGTATCACCTCACACTTCTCTACCTTGAACTTTTTTCACCACTGATTTCACTAAACCACATGACCATCGCCAGCATTTTCCTTTTGAAAATCCAAGTTTAATGTTTTGTTTTGTGGTAGAATAGATATTGATCCAATACAGTTGGAAGAATGTCTCAATTTCTCCACAAATAAATCCACCTTTCAAGAAAGACTAGACATTGGGTAAGAATCCAGAAGTCTGAACTACCCAAAGGTCAGCATTCCTTCAAGTGTCCCTTGGACAGGGTGGCTGTCCCTCACACTATCCTCTTCAACCTTTCACAATTCACTGCTGATGTCTCTGGAATGGAGCTGGAACTAAGTGTTGGGAATGAGAACTGTCAGTGATACCCTCCAAGTCATAGGCTCAAATACTGAGTTGGAAAGAATAATGAATCCTTGCTGGGTTTCAGCTGATTATCCAATATAGAAACTGTTCAACAACTTTCATTATGGAGTGATTCGTTGAATATGCCTGTGACAATCCTTCATTTCAGGGAACTACTCTTCCTGTTGCTTAGCAACCTACTTTGGCCTTTTCAGTCCTTTTCTCTCAATCTTTATTTAAACCCTAAGCAGAGTGCTATGTGGAACATGGTACTGGATGAACTTGTGGTTAGCCTTGAGCTCAGGGACACTGGTTTAGTTGCGGTAAGGTTGTATTGACCCTGCTGTCGGCATCTCTCTCGTGACATGTTTACTAAGGAATCAGCTCATGTAGTTTTACATAAGTACAACGTAAACAACAAATCTCTGTCACTGAGGAAAAGCAGTACTTCCTGCTGGGGCCTGATTCATTGCAGCTCATTACCCAACTTTATTTTTTTACTGATTTCCAAATAACTTTTTTATATTCTCTGGTGCAATTGTGACCCACTGTTTTGGGCTATCAATTGTGTATCATTGTGAAGTCACTACAGTGGGCAGAATTATGCACTGACTGCCAATCCTGAATGCCTGTGGGAGCAAGTACCTTCATGGTGATTGTCTTCCTTATGAACATGCACAGTCTTGATTTTGTTTTCATGCTACGTGCTCATTTGTAATCATAAGATTTAAGATTAGACCATTCAGCATCTCATTCTGTTCCATCAATCATAGCTGATTGTTGGCTTCAACTCCAATTTCTGTCTGTTCTCCAAATATCTCAATTATAGACTCATACAGCATGGAAACAGCCCCTTCAGTCTAACTTATCCACGCCAACCAGGTTTCCCAAACTAAACTATTCCCATTTGTCAGCATTTGGCCCATATCCTTATAAACCTTTCCTATTCATGTACCTGTCCAAATGTCTTTTAAATGTTGTAACTGTACCTGAATCAACAACTTCCTCTGGCAGTTTATTCCATAACCAAAGTATGTGGAAAAAGTTGCTGCTCAGGTGCCTTAGAAATCTTTCTTCAGTCATGTTAAAATTATGCCCTCTGGTTTTGAACTCCCACCATCTCAGTGAAAAGACCCTTGCTATTCACCTTATCTATGCTCCTCATGATTTTATAAACCTCAGTAAGGTCACCCCTCAACGTCCTATACACCAGTGTCTTAAGTATTTTTAATGATGGAGTGGCCACACCCTCTTTGTTTTCTTAATTCGTTCATGATATTTAGACATCGCTGGCTGGGCCAGCATTTATTGCACTTGAAAAGGTGGTGGTGAGTTGCCTTCTTCAATTGCTGCCATACATGTGCTGTAGGTCAATACATGCCCTTAGGGAGGGAATTCCAGACTTTTGACTCTGTGACAGTGAAGGAACAGGTCAAGATGATGACTGGCTTGGAGGGGAACTTGTAGGGGCTAGTGTTGCCATGTACCTGCTGCCTTGTACTTCCAGATGGAAATGGTTGTGTTTGGAAGGTGCTGTCTAAAGATCTTTGAATTTCTGCAGTGTATCTTGATGATATTACACGCTGCTGCTGAGCGTCAGCAGTTGAGGGAATGGATGCAGTGCTAATAGAGTGGGCAGCTTTGTCCTGGATGGTGTCAAGCTTCTTGGGTGTTGTTGGGGCTGCACTCATCCAGGCGAGTGGGGAGTATTCCATCACATTCCTGACTTATGCCTTGTAGACATTGGATAGGCTTTGGGGAAGCAGGAGGTGAGTTACTTGCTGTAGGATTCCTAGTCTCTGAGTTACTGTTGCAGCCACTATATTGATAGAGCTAACCCAATTTAGTTTCTGGTTAATAGTATTCAACAGGATGTGGACAGTGAGTATTCAGGGATAGTATCATCTTTGTATATTAAGGGTGATGGTTAGATTCTCTCTTATTGCCTGACACTTGTATGACATGAATGTTACTTGCCAGTTGACGGCGAGGCCTGGATGTTGTCCAGATCTTGTTGCATTTGAATATGGACTGCTTCAGTATCTGAGGAGTGGCAAATGGTGCTGAACATTGTGCAATCGTCAGTGAACATCCCCACTTCTGACCTTATGATGGAGGAAAGGTCATTGGTGAAGCAGCTGTAGATGGTTGGGTATTGGACACTACCCTGAGGAACTCCTGCAGAGATGTCCTGGAGCTGAGATGACTTGACCTCCAACAACCACAACCATCTTCCTAGTGTCAATTATGACTCCAACCAACGGAGAGTTTTCCCCAGATTCCCGTTGATTCCAGTTTTGATCGGGCTCCTTGATGCCACACTCAGTTGAAAATGGCTTTGACATTGAGGACTGTCAGTCTGACCCCACCTCTCGAATTCAGCTGTTCTGTCCATGTTTGAACCAAGGCTGTAATGAGATGAGAAGCTGAGTGGCCCTGGTGGAACCCAAACTGGGTGTCACTGAGCACGTTATTTCTGAGCAGGTGCTGCTTGAAAGCACTGTTGCTGACACCTTCCATCACTTTACTGATGATCAAGAGAAGACTGACGGGGTGGTAATTGGCTGGGTTGGAATTGTCCTGCTTTTTGTGTACAGGACAAGTACGGATCAATCTTCCACATTGTTAGGTAGGTGCCAGTGTTGTAACTGTACTGGAACAGCTTGGTGAGGAGCATGGTAAGTTCTGGAGCACAAGTCTTTAGTACTGTTGCCAGAATGTTGTCAGGGCTTGTAGCCTTTGCAGTATTCAGTACTTCCAACTGTTTCTTAATATCACCTGGAGTGAATCGATCTGGCTGAAGACTGGTATTTTTGATACTGGGGGTGCCTTGAGGCTGGAATCAAGGATCCATTGGTTGTGGGATCACTTGGCTCTCTCTGTCACTTGCTGCTTAAGCTGTTTGTCATGCAAATAGTCATGTTTGGTGGCTTCGCCAGGTTGACACCTCATCTTCAGGTATGCCTGGTGCTGCTCCTGGCATGCCCTCCTGCACTCTCCATTGAACAAGGGTTGATCCCCTGGCTTGATGGTAATGGTTCAGTGGGGGATATGCCGGGTCATGAGTGTACAGATTGTGCTGGAGTACAGTTCTGCTGCTGTTGATGGCCCATGGCACCTCATGGATGCCCAGTCTTGAGTTGCTAGATCTGTGTGAAGTCTGTCCCATTTAGCATGGTGATAGTGCCACACAACACGATGGAGGTTATTCTCAATGTGAAGGCGGGACTTTGTCTCCACAAGGACTGTGCGATGGTCACTCTTACCGATACTGTCATGGACAGATGCATCTGCAACTGGAAGATTAGTAAGGATGAGGTCAAGTATGTTTTTCCCTCTTGTTGGTTCCCTCACCACCTGCCACAGACCCAGTCTAGCAGCTATGTCCTTTAGGACCCAACCAGCTTGATCAGTAGTACTGCTGCCAAGCCACTCTTGGTGGTAGACATTGAAATCCCCCATCCAGAGTACACTTTGTGCCGTGCCATCCTCAGGGCTTCTGTGTCGAGAATTCCAAAGATTAGAAGCCTCTGAGGTTAATAAGGTTTTTCCTCATCTTGGTCTTTAAATGGTCAAATCCTTATCCTCAGATTGTGACTTAGTTGGGGGGATGTCAATGAGATAAGGAAGGATCTGGGTGGGAAATATTGGAGTCAAAAGTTTATGGGATAAACCAGCCGAACAGTGGGCTACCTTGAAAGAAAGATTTTTTTGGGTTCAGTTTAGGTATATTTATTCTAATGGGAAAGTTAAGATACACAAAACCAGAGCTTGTTGAATGACGCTGTGGGACACGGTGGCTCTGTGGTTAGCGCTGCTGCCTCGCAGCGCCGGGGATCTGGGTTCAATTCCACCCTCGGGCAACTGTCTGTGTGGAGTTTGCACATTCTCCCCATGTCTGCTCCTCCAGGTGCTCCGGTTTCCTCCCACACTCCAAAGATGTGTAGGCTTGGTGGATTGGCCATGCTAAATTGCCCATAGTGTTCAGGGATGTGTAGATTAGGTGGATTGGCCATGGGAAATAATCCTTAGTGACTAATGATGTGTAGGCTAGATGGATTGGCCATGGGATATGCAGGGTAATGGGGATAGGGTGGGAGTTGTGTCTGGATGGGATTCTCTTTGTTCGATGCTGACCTGATGGGCTGAATGGCCTCTTTCCACGCTGTAGGGATTCAATGGAAGAAGTGCTGATAAAGAAGAAGACTATGCTCATGACAGGTGTCCAGTTGGAAATAAAGTTGAGAACCAGACTGATTTGTAGAATGTTCAGATGGGAAGGTAAGAGAAGAAATCAGAGAAACAGAAGGAGTATGAAAAGAGACTGGCAGCTAACAAAGAAAGGAACCCCGAAGTTTTCTATAGGCACGTAAATACAATAGAGTGATGAAAGGAGAAGGGGATTGATTAGGAACTAAATGGGGATGCATATTTGGAGCGAAAGGCCAATGCTGAGGTATTTTGTATGATTAGATTTTACAGTTAATGAGGTAGTATTGCATAGGCTGTCTGTACTTAAAGTGGCCAAGTGTCCAAGGCATTAGGAGCAGATGAGATGCCAGCCATGATCATAAGAAAAGTGAGAATAGAAATTGCAGAGACACTGGGCATAATCTTCCAGTCTTCCTTGGATTTGAACTTGTGCCAGAGGGCTGTGGGTTACAGATCATTCCACCGTTGTTCAAAATAGGCTGGAAGGATAAGCCAAGCAACTACAAACCAGTCAGTTAACCCTCATTGGCTGGAAAACTTGTAACAATAATTTGGGACAAAGTTAATAGTTACATGGACAAATGTGGGTTAATTAAAGAGAACCTGCATGGATGTCTTCAGGGAAAATTATGTTTCATTAACTTGCTGGGGTTTTTTTGAACAAGTAGCAGAGTGTGTTGATAAGGGTAATGCTGTTGTCAATCAATGTGAAGCTTGGAAAAGCACAGCAGGTCAGACAGCCCCTCCAACTCCATACATTGACTGTAGCTTCCAGCACCTGCAGGCCTTACTATCTCCAGTATAATGCTGTTGATTTGGTGTACATTGGCTTCCAAAGGGCTTCAGTACAGTGCCACCCAACAGACTTTAGAAAAGTTCAAGTCTACAGAACAAAAGGAACAATGCCATCATGGATCGAAGATGAGCTGAATGACAGGCAACAGATCAATGGATAATGGATCAGATAAGATTTAGAGTCACAGAGTAATACAACATGGAAACAGGCCCTTTGGCCCAAACTGGTCCATGCTGACCATAGTACCCACGCGGCTAGTTCCAATTGCCCGCATTTGGTCCATATCCCTCTAAACCCTTCCCATCCATGTACCTATTGAAATATTTTTAAATGTCACTGTTGTACCTGCCTCAACCACTTTTTCTGGCAGCCCATTCCATATACGCACCACTCTCTGCATGACAAGTTGCCCCTCAGGTCCTTAAATCTTGCCCCTCTCACCTTAAACCTCTGCCTCTAGTTTTCCGTTCCCCATCCCTGGGAAAAAGACTATATGCATTCATCCTATCTATCCCACTCATGATTTTATACACCTCAACAAGATCACCCTTCATTCTCCTACCTTCCAAGGAATAAAGTCCTATCCTGGCCAACCTCTTCCTATAACTCAGGCCTACTAGTTCTGGCAACATTCTCGTAAATTTTCTTTGCACACTTTCCAGTTTAACTATGTCTTACCTGTAACAGGATGACCAAAACTGTACACAAGACTCCAAGTGCGGCCTCAACAACGATATACAACTGTGACATAACGTCTCAACTCCTACACTCAATTCCTCGACAGATGAAGGCCAGCATTCCAAATGCCTTCTTCACCACCCTGTGCACCTGTGACACCGCTTTCAATGAACTATGTTCTTGTACTCCTAGGTCCCTCTGTCCTATAACTCTCCTCAGGACTTTACCATTTACTGTGTAAGTCCTACCTTGGTTTGACTTTCCAAAGTGCAACACCTCACACTTATCTGTATTGAATTGCATTTGCCAATCTTCAGCCCACTTCCCCATCTGATCAAGATCCCGCTGTAATTTTTGATAACCTTCTTTGCTATCAGTGGTACCTCCTAATTTTGCAAACTTACTAATCATGCCTTGTACATTCACATCCAGATCATTTATGTAAATAACAAATAACAAAGGTCCCAGCACTGACCCCTGTGGCACACCACTAGTCACAGGCCTCCAGTCCGAGAAACAACCTTCAATCATCACTCTCTGCTTCCTACCATTGAACCAATTTTGAATCCAATTAGCTAGCTCTCCCTGGATCCCATGCGACTTCACCTTCATAAGTAGCCTGACATGCGGGACCTTGTCAAACGCCTTACTAAAGTCCCATATAGACAACGTCCACTGCCCTACCCTCATCCATCCTCTTGGCTACCTCTTCGAAAAACTCTAAAAGATTGTCAGACATGACTTCCCACGCACAAATCCATGCTGACTGTCCCTCATCAGACCTTGTAGTGGAGTTCCTCAGGGGTTAACATTAGGACTTTTGTTTTTCCTCTTACATTAATGATATGTACTTGGCGTACACTGCGCAATTCATGAGTGGTATGAAACTTCATTAAACTGTAAGCTGAGGACGGTGTAGAACTTCAAAAGGACATTGCCAAGTTGGTGGAGTGGACAGGTTGGTGGCAGATGAATTTCAATGTGGAGAAATATGAGGTGAGACACTCAGTCTGCAGGCTGAGGGGGTGATCAGCTCTGGTTTGTTGCACTAGTCAGCAGAAGGAACATAAGAAATGAGGGCAAAGTGGCCTTTCATCCTATCAGGCCTGTTCATTTGAAAGATCATGTCTGATCGCACTATGTTTTTGACCCCATGTTCTTGTCTGCTCCTCAAAACCCTGGAGTCCCTCGTCCATCAAATATCTAACACAGCCTTGAACATACTCAGTAACCTAGCCTCTATTTGATAAAGTGCAACATAAAAGGTTATTACATAAGATAAGAACTCCTGGTATTGGGAATAACATATTTGCATAGATTGAGGATTGGTTAACACATAGAAGACACATGTGCCCCTTGCCCCAACAATGTGATCCACAACTTCTAATTGCTCTCAATCTTTCTGCTCACCTTAAACTGATTTACAATTCAGTGGGACAGTGGGCATAGTTTTGTGATGATTGGCAGAATAACCAAGGGGGAGATTTGGGAGGTTAGTGGGTGGGCCGAAGGGCCTGAAGCTCTGCTGGAGGTTGGATGACTATACTGTAATGTCACAGTTAAATTGATGATCTGTTTTCTCTCCCCTCCCTCTTTTCCAGGACGGTTATTCTGAGTGAGGGGCCTTGTAAACGTTTCTGATTAAACCATGAGTGTAATCGCCTACCTGAAGACTCAGTTCATCATTCATCTTTTACTTGGATTTGTGTTCGTTGTCAGTGGCATCTGCATCAACTTCATCCAACTTTGCACTCTCCCCATCTGGCCCATCAACAAACAACTGTATCGACATCTCAACTGTCGACTTGCTTACTCACTGTGGAGCCGTGAGTATTGCTCACAGCCAAGCCTGACTGTGCTGGGCACGCCTTTCAGCTTATTGTAAATGGGAGATGCTGCTTGTTAACCAGGGTGTAAAGCCAGTCCAGACTGATATCCCCCTCCGTGGAGAGCCTATTACTAGAGTTTACTCAATTTTTGCCTCGACACCAATAACCATCATACAGGGCACTGCATAATCAGGCTGCTCTCCAAAAAGGAAAACTGGCCCTGAGTGGATAGTATTCATGGATAGCAATTGCTTGATAGGGATAGTGTAGAGAGAGCCTTACTTTCAGTTGTAAAGAGCAGAGGGATCTTTTACTTTGTATCTAACCCGATGCTGCCCCTATCCTGGCAGTGTTTGATGGGGACAGTGTGTAGAGGGAGCTTTATTCCATGTCTAACCCTGTCCTGTCCTGTCCTGGCAGTGTTTGATGGGGACAGTGTAGTGGGAGCTTTATTCTGTGTCTAACCCCGTGCTGTCCTGTACTGGCAGTGTTTAATGGGGACAGTGGAGAGGGAGCTTTAATTTTCATTTAAGAATAGAGTAAGGTTTGCTTGTACATAGAACTGGAGAAATGCTTTTAAGACAGCCAGATGGTTTCTGTTGGATGAGGTGTTTCCACTGTGTAACATTCTCTGCCTTTTCTTCAACATAATGCTGAGAACAGTTTCCTGCCTGGCTTTGGAAATGTGTCTCTGGTGTTAATTCTCTGCTGTGGCGAGCTTGATGAGTGTAGGTCTTGGTCTGTTTCAGCTACTGTTGCCCTTGGTAATCTGGCCATCTTCCCTCTGTGTCTCTAGAGCTGGTCTTGCTGCTGGAATGGTGGTCTGGCACGGAATGTACACTTTTCACTAACCAGGCCACGGTGGACCAATTTGGCAAGGAGCATGTTATTGTCATCTTAAATCACAATTTTGAGATTGACTTCCTCTGCGGTTGGGCCATGTGTGAGAGACACGGCGTTCTGGGGGTCAGTAACATTCACCTTTTATCTCTTGTATTTTAAGTTGCTGTCTTCAAAACCCTGTGGGAAGTGAGAGTGCCGCGCATGCTTTAATTCCTCCTTCCTTTCTCATGCTGCTGGCTGCAGCTCTCGGCTGTTTGTTTAGAACATGTTTGTGCTGATTCCTCTCCTCTCCTCCTTCCCAGGTTTCTGGCCTATATCTGGATGGGTATCTGTGCCCTGACCTTGTGTTTATTCTTGCTGTATATACTATGTAGTTTCAATTAACACTATTTGTGTGGGGCTTTCCAAGATCAGGGGGTGAGGGGTGGTGTTGGTAGTCATGGGTTGAGCAAAATTGACAACATCCACAACTGAGTTATCCTGAGTTGAACTTCAGGCAGCACAGGGCTGCAGACTTGATCATATGTACTTGGCTCACATTTGGCTGGGTAGATGTGTGCAGGTGGAGCGGAGGTGATGAGGAGGTGGGGGTGGGGTGAGTAGTGGGCAGAAGCGGTGGGAAGGGCAGGTGGTGAAGAACTTTGAGTCACGGAGAGCCACCTTCGTTGTCGGGTATTGCTGTGGCTTTATTCACTGCCTTGATGCCTACAGAGCTCCAAAGTGTTGGCGAAGAAGGAATTGCTTTATGTACCTCTGATTGGATGGACGTGGTATTTCCTGGAGATTGTTTTCTGTAAGCGTCGTTGGGATGAGGACAGAGAGACAGTTGTAAATGGACTGAAGGCATTGCGGGACTACCCAGAGTACATGTGGGTGAGTACACTGCCGGTTCCAAAACTACATGCACCTCCAGGGAAAGATAGAGAAAGTACAAGTATCTCCAAGAGTCATTCCAGCACAAGAAACCAACTCAGCCTAGCTCTGCCAACTCTCCCTAGAACAATTCTATCAATCCATTCCCCTCTACTCCATCCCAAAGCCCAGACATTTATTCCCTTCAGCTTCCTTTAGAAATCATTTAAAGAAAACAAAGAACTGCTGATGCTGCAAGGCTGAAAAAGAAACAGAAATTGCTGGAGAAGTTGGGCAGATCTGGCAGTATTTGTGGAGAGAAAGCAGAGTTAACGTTTCAAAGCTGGTGAACCTTCTTCAGGACAGCTGAGTTTCTCCAGCAATATCTGGTTTTGTTCCTTTTGAAACTGATTGTTGATCTCTTCTTCCAAAAATACCCTGTGGATAAGTTTCAGTTATGGCCACTTACTTTTTAAAACTGTACACCCTCATCCTCCCTGCCGCACCTCTTTTCCCCCAAAATATGTGATTTCCGTGCCTGAGTCCTTATGCTGTCAGCTAATGAGAAGAGTCTGTATCTGTCTTAATCTCGTAAAGTCAATGTGTGGGACCCCATACCCTAAGGAGGGTCGGATCAGGTGCGTGTGGGACCCCATACCCTAGGGAGGGTCAGGTCGAGGCATGTCGTATCATGTCATGTCGTATGCATGCAGGTCCCCGTACCCCAGGGGGGTTGGGTCGGGTCGGGTCGGGTCGGTGTGTGTGCGGGTACCCGTACCCCAGTGGGGTCGGGTCGGGTTGGGTCGGGTCAGGTCAGGTCAGTATGTGTGCGGGTCCCCGTACCCCAGGGTGGTTTGGGTTGGGTCGGTGTGTGTGCGGGTCCCCGTACCCCAGGGTGGGTCAGGTCGGTGTGTGTGTGGGTCCCCGTACCCCAGGGTGGGTCGGGTCGGGTCGGTATGTGTGCGGGTCCCCGTACCCCAGGGTGGTTTGGGTCGGGTCAGTGTGTGTGCGGGTACCCGTACCCCAGGGGGTAGGGTTGGGTCAGGTCGGTGTGTGTGCGGGTCCCCGTACCCCAGGATTGGTTGGGTTGGGTCGGGTCGGGTCGGTGTGTGTGTGTGGGTCCCTGTACCCCAGGGGGGTTAGGTTGGGTCGGGTCGGGTCGGGTCGGTGTGTGTGCGGGTCCCCGTACCCCAAGGTGGGTTGGGTCGGGTCGGGTCGGGTCGGTCTATGTGTGTGCGGGTCCCCATACCCCAGGGGGTTTGGGTCGGGTCAGGTTGGTGTGGTCCAAAATCCAAACATGTGCAGGGTGGCTGGATTGGCAATGCTAAATTGCCCATAGTGTTCAGGGATGTGCAGGCTGTGTGGGTTATACATGGGAGATGCCGTGTTACAGGAATAGGGTAGGGGGATGGGTTTGGGTGGGATGCTTTTCGGAGGGTCAATGTAGACCTGTTGGGCCAAATGGCCTGTTTCCACATTGTAGGGATTCTATGACTGTACCAAAATGAGGGTCAGTGTGTGTGGGAACGCACCCCTGCCCCCCAGTGAGGTCCTGCGCCTTGCTTCCAAGTTAGTTGTTAAAAGACCTTTTATCTGTCACTCTCTCTATTTCAGTTTCTGTTATACTGTGAAGGCACACGTTTTACAGAGAAGAAACATCGCATTAGTATGGAGGTTGCTGAATCTAAGGGTTTGCCGAAGCTGAAATATCACCTGTTACCAAGGACCAAAGGTTTTACCACCACTGTTAAATACCTCAGGGGAACGGGTGAGTTGGCTGTGTTTCACCCTGACCTCACAACACATTCATTCTTTTATATTTGGACTCAAAACGTTAACTGTGCTTACTCTGCACAGATGCTACCAGACCTGCTGAGTTTCTCCACCAAGTTTTGTTCATGTTTCTGATCTCAGGCATCCGCAGTTCTTTGAGCCTCTGATACCAGGCCTTGTTCTCTCACCTTCAGCCTGATTAACTCCTTTCTCCTCTTCGTTTTGTCTCCTAACACCTTGGAAGCAGATCCCAGGGAATGACTCCTCCAGTCCCATCAGAAAATGTCCTCTCAGACCCCAAGGTTCTAACACTGGTCACAAGGTGGTCTCTCTGAAAATGGCCTATACTAACTTGCCTGTGAGAAAGCCAGGCACCTGTCTTGGTTTGAAGTTCAACTGGATTTAGTGTTTCTTTCTCAGACTCTTGTTCAACTTACTATGCGGTGACCAAGGCTTTTAATTGTTTTAGGTTTTTGACAGTGGGTGTGGGAACTCACCGAGCTGCTACCTGCTCTTGTTCCTGCATCGAAGAGATGTAGAGTCGTACAGCATGGAAATGGACCCTTAGGTCTAACTCATCCAGGCTAATCGGATATTGTAAATTAATCTAGTCCCATTTGCCAGCATTTGGCTCATATCCCTCTAAACCGTTCCTATGTATATGCCCACCCAGATTCCTTTTAAATGTTGTAATTGTACCCGCCTCCACCACTTCCTCTGGGTATCCTGAAGCGACCCTGTATTACAGCAGCCAATGTCAGCATCTCAGTTCAACCCCACAGTCCAAAAAGCCACCTGTCAGCATGTGAACATTGCCTAATGAGACTGAGGGCCAATGTGAGGGTTGGGGACATGTTTGGTAGCTGCTTCAGCCTGTATCCTGTGAACCAGCCCTGTGGAATGTTTTGCTGCTGTCTGACAAACTACAACGTCATCTGGCTGCTTTCCGTTTCAGTTGCTGCAGTGTATGATGTGACATTAAACTTCCGAGATAACAAGAACCCAACACTCCTGGGTATACTGCATGGCAAGCAGTACCATGCAGACATGTGTGTCAGGTAAGGAATAAGTGGTAAGTGCCCAAACAAATATCTGTCAGTCTGACACAAAAACCCTAAACTCATCAAGGCAGCCTGGGCGAACCAGGCAGTACAAGAGGCCCCAGAGACTATTGTGCTCACTAATCAGTATTCCAGTTTGGAAACAGGTGAGAATGATAGTTACTGAGGGAGTGTGGTAAAGCTGAGGCCTTGGTACCATGGTGACTGAGCTGTACTCAGATGGAGAGGAATGAGAGGGCAGTAATGATGGGGGAATTCCACGGGCAGGGTAACCAGACAGGTATTTCTACATTAAATGTGACTCCAGGGTGGTCAAAACTTTCAGTGCAACCTGCTTCAGAGATGCTATTGCAGACCTCTGGAGCAGGTGGGACTTGAACCCAGGTCTCCTGGCTTAAAGGTCAGGACACTACCACTGTGCCATAAGAGCCCCCTGCTGTGCCATGGGGCCACGGTCCTGGATGTCACACAGCAGCTACAGACATCTTTCTGGGAGGGGAATCAGCAAGAGATTGTGGTCCATATTGGTCCCAGCAACATCGGCAGGAAGAGGGATGAGGGCCTGGAGGCAGGTTTCAGGCCATTAGGAAAGAAATTTAAAAGCAGCACCTGAAGGGTAGTGATCTCAGGATTAATCCCAGTACCATATGTTAGTGAGAATGAGAACAGGAGAACTGATCGATTGAACACGTAGTTAGTCAAGGAGACAGGGTTTTCTGAGAAATTAAGACCAGTTCCAGAGCAAGGGATGCAAGGAGATTTACTCGTGCTGTTGGGCTGAGTTTAAACAAGCTTGTCAGGGGATGGGAACCTGAGTGGGGTAACTGAAATTGGAAGGAAGGAACGTTAGGAACAGGAGATTGCAAAGATGGCAGAGAAATATGAAGGCCGGAGAAAGCAAGGTGGGTGTGCCTCGAGTGAGACTAATGTTGGAAAGACCAAGTGAAGGGCACTCTGTTTGATGCACACATGGTAATGGTCTGAAAACACAAAAAAAACCATAGATTGTCACTATGGAAACATGGCTGCATGGTGACCAGGATTGGGAACTGAATATTCCAGGATATTTGACACTTAGGAAGAAAAGGCAAGAAAGAAAAGGAGAGTGGGGTTGTGCTAATCATAAGAGATGGGATGAGTATGTTGGGGAGGGTGGACCTTGGATCGGAACAACAATGTGCTGAATCTGTTTTGGGTGGAGCTAAGAAACAGCAAGGGGCTGCAAACATTGTTTGGGGTTATTTACACAACAAAACAGCTGTGGCAGTGTGGGGAATGGTATTGATGAGAGAAGATTGGAACATGGGTAACAGAGTTATCATGGGAAACTTCAACCTGTGTATGCACATGGTAAACCAATGGAAGATTAAATCATGGAGGACAAGTTTCTGGAGTGTGCTACAGATAGTTTTCTAAAGCTGTATGTGGAGGAGCTAACGAGAGAACAGGATATTTTAGATCGAGCATTATGTAGTGAAAAAGACGAATCAATAAGTTGATCACAATAAGACAAAATTACACTGTGTTTGGAAGTGAGGTCATTCAAACAGAAGCAAAGCTGTTAAATCTGAATCCAGGATCTAAAAGCTTGCAACATACCAGCTGGGAGTGTGGGGGAGGCAGGGTTCACTCGAGTGGGTAGGGTCTGGAATGTATTGTCTAAGAGTGTGGGGAGGCAGGTTCATGTGAGAGTATTAAAAAAAAGTAGATGGTAGTTTGAAAGTGAAGAAGATGCAGGGTTACAAGGAGAAGGCAGAGGGAGTGTGTGGTCATAATGGGCTGAATGGCCTCCTGTGATCAGCTGAGGAATGATTCTATGATTCCAAATGAATTGCAAAGGAAAGCCATAAATGAAAGGACAAAATGGCTTCAAGCTTCAATTTCCCTGAAGCCAGACTTGCCTCCATAATCTCTTCACTGAAATGTTATCAACTTTAGGAATCTGAAGCATTGAAAGTTCCTTTATGCATCTGCTGTTGGAGCAAGATTTATATCTCTTGAAGACCCTGCTATTCACATTGAAATTCCCTGTGAGGAGTTCAGCAGATGGACAGGGGCTGACTTGGTAATGTTAGAGTTGGCTTTCAGATAGGGGTTTCTGTACCTCTTAACTTTGGCTGATAACTGCAGGCTCTGTCTCAGGCTGGGAACGTAACACCCAATCAATAAGGTGCCATAGTGTTGACCTTGAAATGAAAACTCTCTTCTTCCTAACTTTCAGAATGCGAATTATTAATTTATAACAAGGTTACCTTGCAGCTTACAGTAACCATGACAACCAGTACTCTACAATTCATAGGTTTCTAAGACTGTAAGACATTTTTGTATAATTATATTTTATTTCAAGGCCAGCTACAGGGTACAACAACTCTAGATTGACTGACAAATGTGAGCAAGTCTCCTTCCAGTTTTAAACTCTTAATTAACTCCCTGTTCCCAGGAAATATTTCTCTGATGTCTTTCATTAAAATAAAATAAATCCCAGAAAACGGTGGACTGAGAGTTGTGCGGATATTGCAGCTGCTCCAGAGCTGCAGGTTCTCTTGTATAATTCTTATGGTTTTTATATTTCAGAGTCGTAAGGTTTTTACTTTGAATCATTTTTACTCCAAATAATTACAAAAAAAACGTGAAAAAGGAGAGATTTGTATTTTTTTAAAATGGAGTTTGTGTGAGGGGGACCTTCTCTTGTTTGTCAATTATCGATCCGGAGAGAGATTTTTTCTTTTTCTCTTGTTTTAAACTTTTATATTTCTAAATCTATACATCAAAAAAATTTAAAAAAACAAACAAATGCATGGAAGGAGAGATCTTCTTTTCAATGGAGTTTTGTTGTTAATGGAGTTTGTGTTTGTTGAGTTTTGACCTGTAGATTAACTTTTTTCAAAAACAATATACATTAAAAAAGAAGTGAAAAAGGAAAGATTGTCTATTACAGAGCTTGTGGAGGGGCCCACAGATGGATGGCTCTCGACAGAGTTTTTATTTTATTTGGAGATTAATGAGGGGAGGCGATGGCCCTAGTGGTATTATTGTTGGACTGTTAATCCAAAGACCCAGGTAATGTTCTGGGGACATGGCAGATGGTGGAATTTGAATTCAATATATATCTGGATTAAGAGTCTAATGATGACCGTAAATCAATTGTCGATTGTTGGGAAAAACCCATCTGGTTCACTAATGTCCTTTAGG
>JAHRHZ010000174.1:255588-267314 GCA_024137785.1 Ginglymostoma cirratum
GGGATGATGTTAGTAGATAGGAGATGGGGGTGGGGCTTGAGGTGAGCGGAAAAACCGGTTAGGGAGGTGGAGATGAGCTGGGCTGGTTTTGGGATGCGGTTGGGGGAGGGGAGATTTTGAAGCTTGTGAAATCCACATTGATGCCATTGGGCTGCAGGGTTCCCAGGCTGAATATGATTTGCTGTTCCTGCAGCCTTCGGGTGGCATCACTGTGGCATTGTAGGAGGCCAAGGATGGACATGTCATCTGGGGAATGGGAGGGGGAGTTGAAATGGTTCACGACTGTGGGGTGCAGTTGTTTGTTGCCACCACCAAAGACATCTTTCCCTCCCCACCTTTATCTGCCTTCCGGAGGGACCACTCCCTCCGTGACTCCCTTGTCCGCTCCACACTCCCCTCCAGCCCCACCACACCCGGCACTTTTCCTTGTAACCGCAGGAAGTGCTACACCTGCCCCCACACCTCCTCCCTCACCCCAATCCCAGGCCCCAAGAAGACTTTCCACATCAGGCAGAGGTTCACCTGCACATCTGCCAATGTGGTATACTGCATCCACTGTACCCGTTGTGGCTTCCTCTACATCGGGGAAACCAAGCGGAGGCTTGGGGACCGCTTTGCAGAACACTTGCGCTCAGTTCGCAACAAACAACTGCACCTCCCAGTCGCGAACCATTTTAACTGCCCCTCCCATTCCCCAGATGACATGTCCATCCTTGGCCTCCTACAATGCCACAGTGATGCCACCCGAAGGCTGCAGGAACAGCAAATCATATTCAGCCTGGGAACCCTGCAGCCTAATGGCATCAATGTGGATTTCACAAGCTTCAAAATCTCCCCTCCCCCAACCGCATCCCAAAACCAGCCCAGCTCATCTCCACCTCCCTAACCGGTTTTTCCTCTCACCCCAAGCCACACCCCCATCTCCTATCTACTAACATCATCCCGCCCCCTTGACCTTTCCGTCCTCCCTGGACTGACCTATCTCCTCCCTACCCCCCTACCTACACTCACCTTTACTGGCTCCATCCCCGCCTCTTCGACTTGTCTGCCTCCTCTCCACCTATCCTCTCCTCTATCCATCTTCTATCCGCCTCCCCCTCTCTCCCTATTTATTTCAGAACCCTCTTCCCCTCCCCCATTTCTGATGAAGGGTTTAGGCCCGAAACGTCGAGTTTTCCTGCTCCTATGATGCTGCTTGGCCTGTTGTGTTCATCCAGCCCCATGCTTGTTATCTCGGATTCTCCAGCATCTGCAGTACCTTTTATCTCTATTCATGTGCTATTCATTTATACCCCTAGTTTTGAATTTCCCCACCCTAGGGAAAAGACCTTTACTAGTCACTTTAACTATGCTCCTCATAATTTGAAAACTTCTATAAATCAGTGAAAAAAGTCCCAGTTGATTTAGCCTATTTTTATACCTCAAAGCCTCCATTCCTGGCAACACTCTGGTAAATCTTTTCTGAACCCTCTCCAGTTTAATAATATCATTCCTATAACAGGGCAACCAGTACTCCGGAAGAGGCCTCACCAACATCCTGTACAACCTCAACATGTCATCTCAACTCCTGTACTTAAAGGTCTGAGCAATGAAGGCAAGTGTGCTAAATGCCTGAACTTCTCACCAACATCTTCATTTTGGAAACCCTTAGATGATCCTGATAGATTTCAGCCAGTATCTGGTGGCAACCTTTGCTCAGGACAATCACTCTTGCTTTCCCATAACAATATGCTGTCCTCTACTGTGATCTGGTCTCTCTGGGTCCGAAAAGGTTTCAATTCTGCTTGTGATGGCCCTTTGGTTCCCTCATCATCACCAGCTGCTTCAGTTTTGCCAGGACCCGATCTTTCTGCGTCCAAAGTCTGATGTTGTCAGCTGTGACTGGAAGTATTTCCAGAAAATTTAAAATAATACAGACTCTTATAATGGTGGTACCACAGTGGTATATCTGTCTGTGGGAGGTGGCTCAATGCATCTGCATTTGCTATTTGGCCTCCTGGATGGTGTTGCAACTTGTAATTATACACACTTAGTATTAGAGCTTAGTATTTGGCCTGAAATATTGGGCGGCACTGCCTTGTTCTCTTTAAGCAGACTTAGTAGGGTTTTGCGGTCCGTTAGTATTACAAATTCATGTCCGTAAAGGTATAGGAGGAATTTCCTGACTCCAAATACGACTGCCAAACCTTCAAGAAGAACAAAGAACAAAAGAGAAATATAGCACAGGAACAGGCCCTTCAGCCCTCCAAGCCTGTGCTGATTATCATACCCTGACTAAATTAAAAAATGACCCTTCTGTCCTTATTCGATCCGTATCCCTCTATTCCCTCCCTATTCGTCTAACCATCCAGATGCCTCTTAAATGTTGCCAACGTGCCTGCTTTCACCACCTCCTCTGGAAGTGCATTCCACACTCCTACCATTCTCTGCATGAAAAACTTTCCTCACACATCTCCCTTAAACTTTTGCCCTCTCACCTTGAACCCTGGGAAAAAGCCTCTGACTCTCCACCGTAACTATGCCTCTCATAATTTTGTAGACCTCTATCAAGTCTCCTTTCAGCCGCCGTCTTTCCAGTGAAAACAGTTCTAGTCTTTTTAAACTTTCCTCGTAGCCTTCTCTATCTGGACATATTTACGCTCTGCATTAGCCAAAGTCCTGGATGTATACATCATTGGGCGTTCCTCTCCATTGGGCCACCTATGAGCTAATACTACCCTAATGCCGTTAGTGGGGGGAATGGTGGTGGTGGGGGGGCATCGCATGTCTACACCAGATCGGGATTGGGATCATTGTGTGCCAACACCTTAGCGGATGATAGATGCTTCTTCACTTCCCAGAAGGCCATGGCTTGGCTACGCAGCCATTTCCAAGGCTGACCATTTAATAGCAAAGGTGCCAGGATGGAGGCCAGGTTATTTATGAACTTTCCATAATAATTCACCAGCCCAAGCAAAGACCCAAGCTCCAGTACAAAGGTGGAAGCTGAAGCACCTTCAATTTCCCTTGCTTTAGCTTCCAAGGGGTGTAATCTGGTCTTGTTAACTCTGTAGCCCAAGTCAGTCACTTGGGGTGTCTGGAACACAACTTTGTCCCATCTAAGGCGTACACCCGCCTGGGAGTCCAAGTTTTCAAAGCGCTCTTTATTGGTCCTCCTTGTAATGAGCACTCCATCTAGATAAATGGCAACCTGGGGTAGACCTTGTAAAATGTTCTCCATCATCTGCTGGAAAATTGTACAGGCTAACAATGCCCCAGGTGGCAGTCTCGTATATTGGTACAAACCCTCATGGTATTAATTGCAACACACTTCTGGGAATTGTCATCTCACCACAATTGCAGGTATGCATGGCTCATGTCTAGGTTTGTGAGGGACAGCCCTCTTGCCAGCTTTGTACATAAATCCTCTGTGAGAGGGATTGGGTATTTATCCAGCTGTGAAAAACAACTTGCTTAAAATCCCCACAGAGGCGAACTGACCCATTGGGGTTCACAGTTGGTACGACCGATGCTGCTCATTCCGCAAACTGGACTGCTTTGATGATTCGGAGATAACAAGGTGTAGAGCTGGATGAACACAGCAGGCCGAGGAGCAGGAAGGCTGACGTTTCGGGCCTAGACCCTTCTTCAGGAAATTCCTTCACTTTCCAGCCTTGTGATTTCTGCCTGTACCTTTGCCCGTAAGGCAAGTGGCACTTAGTGAACCTTGCAGAACCATGGAATTGTTTCCTGGTCAACATGCAAGGTGGCCTTGGCACCTCTGATAGTCCCTAGACCTTCCTGAAAAACTTCTGGGTATTTAATTAGGACTTCGCTCAGGCAGCAATTTTCTAATCAATAAATGTTGAGCCAATCTAGAAGAAACTTTCTCAACCAATTTTGCCCCACCAAGCTTGGGCCTGAGCCTTTTACTACAATCAGTGGTAACTGAACCAGCTGTTTCTCATTAGATACCAGAACCAAAGTAGTACCTTTAATCAATAAGGGTTCCACAGTACAGGTTCTCAACCTGGCCGAGGTATTTCTCAAACTTAAGGGTTGGTGTCCAGAGTGAATTTTGTTAAAGACTGGTTCTGTAATCATTGAAACAGCCTCGCCAGTATTGACCTCCATTGGAATTGGATGACCATTTAATCAGATGTTTATTTTGATTGGGTCTGATTTGGATGTTGCTAAGAAATTTAACTTTTCCAAGCCAGATATAGGTGGACTTTCACAGTGTACACTCTCCTGGATACCAGCCTGAGTCCTCTTACTCAATTTAAGTCTAATGGGACTCTTTTGCTGTCTCAAGTCCACGTAGTAGCAGCAACTACAATGGCTTGCCAGCCGAGATCCTGAAGAAAATTTTAACTGTTTGGCTAAGGTTTGACTTCGTTCTGGGGTTTTGCTGCAGGTTGACCTAGAGTCTCTCTGTTCAGGATATGTCCTATGCAAGGCTTTGCAATTGCCTTTACTCAAGTGATGTTCCCCAAGCTCAGTTGGACTGGCGAGTGTGTCCACTTCCATTGGAAAACCCTGTAACTCATCAGCTCCACTTGCTACACTTTCCCATGATGAATTTAGTTGTAGTACCTGTTTGAAGTCCAGCTGAGCTTCAGCTAGTAGGTGCTTTTGCATGGTTCCATCATTAATCCCACTTTCATCACTACTGAAATAACTCACAGAGGCCAGTACTCAGTCACCAGGTCCCCCTTTATTTACATGTGGATTGTCCTTGACAGTGATCCAGGTCCCTCAGAGTGAAAAGGATATCTGACACCCCTGTTTATATCTGTCAGCCAAGGCTCCCTAATTGGACCAGATTAACAGCCCCAATCAGGGAACTCTTATTCTATGAGGTCCACCTGGTTGATCTCATTACAATCACTGCAGGTACTTTCTAGATGGTATGAAGTTAAATACAGTGGATGTCTAAAGAGACTTGGGGGTTCAGGGTGCACAGACCTTTAAAATATCACAACATGGTGCAGAAACTATTCAATGAAGCTAAGGGAATGATGGCCTTTACATCTAGGGGACTGGAGTATAAGGGTGCAGAGGTTATGCAGCAGCTGTACAAAACCCAGGTTAGGCCCCACCGGGTGTACTGCGGGTGGGCCTGGGCACTACACCTTAGGAAGGATAGATTGGCCTTGGAGGGAGTACAACGTACGGTTACAAGAATGATACCTGGACTTTAGGGGTTAAGCTATGAGAGACTATACAAATTAGGCCCGTTTTCTCTAGAATTTAAAAGGTGAAGGGGTGATCTGATCAAAGTCTTCAAGATATTAACAGGAAAAAAACAGGGGAGATAAAGATAAATTATTTCCACCGGTTGGGAATTCTAGAACTAGGGGCATAGTCTGAGAATTAGGGCCAGACTTTCAGGGGAGATAATAGGAAGCATTTCCACACACAAAGGGTGGGAGGTTTGGAGCTGTCTTCCACAAACAGTAGTTGATGATAGAGGCATATGGAGTTAGGCCACATTTCAGTCACAAGCATATTGAATGGTGGAACAGACTTTAGAGGCTGAACGATCTCCTCCTGTTCCTATAAGTTTAATGTAACTCACTACTCTTGAGTTTTATATTCCGGAATTAAATCCCAGTGTTTTGATTCTACTATTACTTGCTTTGCTGCTCTCCGATGCTACTTTTAATGATTTGCTCATTTGAATTCCTCGATCCCTTTAGCCTTCTCCATTCGCTATTTACGTTTCTAAGGTTAGTGGATATTCCATTCTATTAAAGAGAATGACATCCCAGTAACAGAGACATTAAGCACAGAAGAGGCCCTTCAGCCCATCAAGACTGCACCAACCTATCTACACTACTCCCACTTTCCAGCACTTAGCCTATAGCCTTGAATGTTATGACATTTCAAATGCTCATACAAGTACTTTTTAAAGGTTGGGATATTTCCTGCCTTTACTATCCTCCCAGGCTGTGCATTCCAGACCCCCACCAACCACTAGGTGAGAAACATTTCCTCAAATGTCCCTTAAACGTCCTACCTTTCACTTTTAAAATTAACTTTCAATCAAGGGGAACAGCTGTTTTGTATCCACCCTGCCTATGCCCCTCATAATCAGATTACCCTCCACCCCAGCCTTCTCTGCTCTAAAGAAAACAACCCAAGCTTATCCAGCCTCTCTTCATCGCTAAACTGCTCCATCCTAGGCAACATCCTAGTGAATCTCCTCTGCACCCCCTCCACTGCAATCATATCCTTCCTATAGTGCTGTGATCTATCCAAAGTCCTATACAGCTCCAACATAACCTCCCTGTTCTCATAATCTATGCCACGACTGATAAAGGCAGTTCCCCACATGCCTTCTCAATGACCCTATTAACACACCCTGCCACCTTCAGGGATTTATGATCAAGCACCCTGGACCTCGCAGTTCCTCTGAGCTTCCTAGTATCCGGCCATTCATCGAATGCTCCCTTATCTTGTTCCTTCTTCACTTATACCAAATTTCATTTGCCACTTAATCACCCAGTCTGCAAGTTTTCTCATATCATCTTGTATTTTGTGTTTTTCAGTGTTAGCTTTGCCCCCCAAATTGTATCAACTGCTAGACTTTATACCGAGTTGCTCATTTTGAAATTGATGTCCTTAATTTAAATGATATAAAACAGTTGGTTCAGTACAGATCCTTATAGAACAGAGTTTTTTTGCATTCTTTCTGGAATGTGAATGTCATTGGCTGGGCCAGCATTTATTACCCATCCCTAATTGCCCTTGGACAGAGTATCTTGCTTGGCCATTTCAGTTAAGAGTCCTAAAGCACATTTGTGAACCAGATGGATTTTTAGAACAATCAATGATAGTTTCGTCATTGCCCACTGGTACGAAGACCAGCTTTCAATCTCAGATTTGTTAATTGGATTTAAACTGACCCATGTGCCCACAGCATTAGTTTGCATCTCTGGATTACTAGTCCAGTGGCATTACCACTTTACCACTGTCGTTTTTTTTCAATCACTAGCTTACTGTTCTTTTTGGATTTTAACAAATTTGCTATCACTTCAGTACTTGTCCTAAAACTTCTTTTGTGCGCTACATTATTGAAGACTTAATGACATCCAGTGCTTTTTCCCTCTTGCTCATTTTGTGAAGGTTTTTATCAGGTTATTAAGCAGAATCTAACCTTTGAAAATCCCAATGTCTTAAATCATATTACGCAGCTTTCTCCCCTCTCAGTATAGGTTATAGTATTGTTGTTATCAATGGCATTTAGCTGATTGATCTACATTTCCCAGGTCTTGCCCAATCTCCTTTTATCCTTTCCTCGTTGTAGGGAGAGCAATCCCAGCTTCTCCAGTCTCTCCAGTGTTTTATAAAGATTTACCATTACAACATTGCATTTGCAGCAATTCATCTTTTGAGTAAGTCAACAGTCCTGTGCGTTAAGTACTTTCTCAACTTGTCCTGACAGATTTTGTCCTTCTTTCAAATTGTGCCTTTCATTTTACATTTCCTTCAATCATTGAGTTTTCAGCACAGTCTGTGCTGCTGGAAATGATCCACACTGCTCTGAGGGAAAAGGAATCTGCTATGTCTTTGCCCATTTCACCAGCGTATCTACGCCTTCTAAAACACTTTCATTACTTACTGCATGTCTGAGCTTTCTAACAACTGCAGATTTTGAAATTTTACCCTACATTATCAACCTAAACTTGACCATGCAAATCAAGAAGAGAATCAGTCCAAACATCAGAGCCAGGGCTACTTCCGAAGATAACTGCTTAGCACTAATCACTTTACCGAGTTGATATTTCAGGTTGAAGACCTTACATCACAAGTCATTAAGCCTGTCTGTTACATGGAGAACTCGGAAAACTTATTTGAATAAAATTTGCCTTTAACAAATCAGTGCTGACTTTCATTTATTAACTCATTTCATTCCAAATACCAATCAATTGGGAGCCAGATTGGGCACATCAGCCGTAAAACATGCAAATACACAGACGCACACAATCAGCTCAAGAAACCAGCAGTGCTGATGGTGAGCTGGTTACCAAGGAACATAGTATTCCAGAGAGACAGGCCTGTGTGGAAGGATGGATGTCAAACAAAAACATGACTGCATTCGTCAGGAAAACACACTACGAACATTATACCCTCAGAGATCATACCTACCAAAAGCTCCATGAATGCTTGCTATTGCTGATCCACATCAATGATCTCAATGAACAGCAGAGCAGCTTTGAGGGGCTAAATGGCCTCCTCTTGCTCCAATAAGAGTGCACTAGGCTAGTTCCCGAACCAGAGGAAAGTCACACAATCCACTGAGCTCAGACCATGAAAGGCAGTCCTCCCACCCTCACAGTCAGAGACCTCTGAACAAACACTAACTGTACTATGCTAACACAAAGTTTACACCCAGAGCACAATAAAACCCACAAATTGCAGGAAACAAAGCCGAGAGCTGCCTGAGAGCGACAGTGCTAATATAGCTGGCCTCCAGTATCTACATACACTTACACATATTTGAAAAGCACAGGGTATTCTGTGGCAAGAAGGCAATCTAATTTTAATAAACTCACAGAGTTTACACAGTGATCAAAGTCCCACTGTGCAAGCGAGTGTATAAACTTGCATCAACACAGTGACTCAGTGGTTAGCACTGCTGCCTCACAGCCCAGGGACCCGGGTTCAATTCGACCCTCGGATGACTGTGTGGAGTTTGCACATTCTCCCAGTGTCTGAGTGGGTTTCCTCCAGGTGCTCTAGTTTCCTCCCACAGTCCAAAGATGTACAAGCTAAGTGAACTAGTCATGCTAAATTGCCCATTGTAACTGGGGATATGTAGGTTAGGTGGGTTAGCCATTGGAAATGTGGGGTTATGGGGATAGGTCTGGGTGGGATGCTTTTCAGAGGATAGGTAAGGACTTGATGGGCCAAGTGGCCTGCTTCCACACTGTTGGGATTCTATGATTCTTACCGAGCATACCCACAGTCAGTTGTTCTGTCTCTCCACAGTATGTTCGTGCTCACGGTACAGAGACCATGTAAAGGCTGGTGCATGAACAGAACTCCAAGGGAGGGGAAGCTTACTTAAACAGCTCAAACTGTCTGTAAAATCTTATCTCCCTTTCCACCTGCGTCATGACATCACCAAGCAACAAGGATTCCAAACACTGAGGCTGCTCGGACTGCCTATTCATACTGCCTGCATACCCACCTGTACTGATAAAGGAGGCAATAGCTGTGCTAGTTACAAACAGGTGTGCATGCACACAGCTTTTCAATCCCTAAAAAGACCTGTGATCTTAAATGATGATAGATTGGGAAAGGCTGATGCCTAAAGGGACTTGGGGGTCCTTGTAAACTGGTCACTGAAAGTAAATAGAGAGGTTCAACAAGCTGTTAGGAAGGCAAATGACATGGTGGCCTTCATTGCAGAAGGATTGGAGTTTGGTAATGAAATCTTACAGCGTCTGTGCAGGGCTTTGGTGAGACCACTTGTAACAGTGTGCAGTTTGGGTCACTTTACCCAAGAAAAGAATAATTTACCATACAGGAAGCGCAGAAAAGGTTCAAAAGACTGATTTCTGGGAATGGCAGGAGTATCATGTGGGGACAGATTTGGTCAATTGGGCCTGCAGTCACTGCAGTTGAAAGAATGAGAGGGGATCTCAGCGAAATGTAAAATTCCGAGAGGGGTGGACAGACAGGGATAATGTTTCCCTGGCAAGGGGCCTACAAAACAAGGGCTCACCGTATCAAGATGTACGTTGGGCCACAGAAGGTGGTGAACCCGTAGAATTCTTGATTGTGGAGGGAAGTCACTGAATCAGTCACAAATAGATTTCTAGAGGCTAAAAGGGGTATGTGGGTGGGGGTGTGAAGAGGAATATGGTATTGAGACAGACATTCAGCCACGATCGTGTTGAATGTAGAGCAGGCTCAATGGTTTGGAATGATCTGCTCCTGTTCCTATTTTTGGCACTGCTGTGTTTCCAGCTGTTCCCCTCAACTGACTGAGCCAAGTGCAGCAGAGATGGACAGCAATAAAGACACAGAGAACGCTGGAGGAACTCAGCAGGTCTGGCAGCATCTGCGGAGAGAGAAACAAAGTTCACTTTATCAGCCCTGTATGACTGTTCTTCAGAACAGATGGGGACGAGAAACTGAGGGGTGCCCAGAGCAAAAGGCAAAGCAAGTGTCCTTGATAACCGTGGAAAACATAAACATAAAACAAGCGTTAATGGTAAGTGTTAATAGCAAAAAAGAGACCAGCTCTGCTGACAGCAAATGCACCCAAACGAGACACTGAGCAGTGGAGCTGTGAGGGGACATCATCAAAACACTGGGCTTCTCTGGCACCATGCAGCAGGCTGAAGGCAGAAATAAAAGCATGACAGCAAGATGGTGTGTGGAAATCGCAAGTAGACAGGAGGTCATTCTGGACTCATAAAATGTTAATTCTGTTTCTCTCTCCACTGCCATTGCCAGACCTGCCGAGTTTCCCCAGTACTTATTTTATTTTAAGACTTTCAGCATCTACAGTATTTTGGTTTTATTAGAGAGAGACTGCAAGTGACCAAATGATGATAAATTAGGCCATGCCGTTGTTCAGCAAAGTGCCCATTTTTAGCCTTGCCAGATTATCGTGTAGCCATGACGTAGAGAGTAAAACATTACCCAAGGACAAACATTGACATGTTAGTCAGGAGGCACGAAGTCATTCCGATGTCAGGACAAGATAAGATGAGGGATATGAGGAACAGCAATCTTCATTCACTAAAAAGACATTTACACAGATGCTGACCATATCCCATGAGCAGCTGTGGATTCACACAGTGATGGTATTGACTAAAGAAAATAAAACACACTGTGTAATTTGGAAAGGCCATCTGACAACATCAGTCACGGAATTCACTCACAGAAGGCCATGTTAACAATGGCCTTTGGACAAAGCATTGCTGAATGATACCAACATGACTGTCAACCTCTGGACTTTCAACCATCAGCTGATCACCTCAGGCAGTGATATGGGAACAACGGACACAGCGCAGGGCACAAGAGTCAAGGAACTACTGACACACCATCTCAACTGTACACCACTTCAAATAAATTCCAATCTAAAAGCCAGCAGTTGCTGCTTCTCTGAGTCCCACAGGCAACCCACAGGACTGTTTCCAGAAAGAAAAGTTAAGCATTTTTCAGAGGCCACAGCTTGCAGTAATTTATCTAGTTCCTTAATCAACTAACACCATACAAAAGTATGATAGTTTGGCTAAGGATTCTACCAGTGACAAACCTGTTCACAACCAGTACTGTCCACAAGTGTCAGTACACAGAGACAGACCTGTCCCCATCAGTACTGTACCCCAGTATTATACAGTAACAGACTTGTCCCCAACACTGTACCCCAGTGTTATACAGAGACAGACCTCCCCCACCAGGACCGTGCCCTACTGTTATACAGAGACAGGCCTGTCCCCTCCCAGTACTGTGTCCCAGCCTTATAAGCGACAGGCCTGTCTCCACCGGTACTGTGTCCCAGTGTTGTAGAGCGACAGACCTGTCCTCACCAGTACTGTATCCCAGTGTTGTACAGCAACAGACCTGTCCCCACCGGTACTGTGTCCCAGTGTTGTACAGCGACAGACCTGTCCCCACCGGTACTGTACCCGGGTGTTATACAGCGACAGACCCGTCCCCACCCAGTACTGTACCCCAGTGTTATACAGCGACAGACCTGTCCCCACCCAGTTCTGTACCCC
>JAHRHZ010000174.1:277314-288344 GCA_024137785.1 Ginglymostoma cirratum
ATACCGTGACAGACCTATCCCCACCGGCACTGTGCTGGTGCTTACCAGTAGGTGTAGTATGCCAAGGCAAACAATAGGAGTGTGAGGCAAAGCCCCAAGAACAGCAAGTAGGCAGTCTGTGTTGCCGTCATCTTCAAAAGCACAGCCGCTGCCAAACAGAGCAGTGACAGTGTCTCCGAGCCAGCTGTGTAAATCCTCAGCAGATTATGACCAAACTCATCTGGGTAAATCTGACAGCACAGCAGCAGCTCCCAGAAATCACTTCCTCAGCAAGTCAGGGATCAGAGCTAATAGAAGGCTCGCTCCTTCACTCGAACACTACTCTCATTATTCCAAAATTAATACCAAGAATAATCCTCACAAAGATTCTGCTGCCTTATAGAAATGAAAGATTCAGGAATTCTTTCTCCACAGAGAAAATCTTGTGGGAATGTGTGCACACTGCTTGCTTCATAATCCCTTAACCAGCTTAAATATTACTATGTTCAAATGTCCTGGATCAGTCTCAGCATATTTACATCAACCCATTGCTAGAACAGTAATCCTCACAGTCCACCACCTCTCCCCTCAACCCCATATGCCATCACAAAATAAACCAGCGATGTGCCACAAGGATTGGTGCTGGGTCCACTGCTTTGTGTCATTTATATAAATGATCTGAATGTGAATATCGGAGTAATGATTAGTAAATTGGCAGATTACACCAAAGAAGGTGGTACAGTAGACAGTAAAGACAGTTACCTCAGAGTGCAACAGGACCTTGATCAGATGGTCCCATGGGCTGACGAATGACAGTTGTACTTTAATTTAGATAAATGTGAGGTGCTGCATTTTGGAAAGGCAAATCAGGACAGAACTTGTACACTTAATGGTAAGGTCCTGGGGAGTGTTACTGAACAAGGAGGCCTTGGAGTGCAGGTTCACATTTCCTTGAAAGTAGAGTCACAGGTAGATAGGATAGTGATGAAGGCATTTGGTACGTGTGTCTTTATTGGTCAGTGCATTGAGTATAGGATTGGTGTGGTCACTTTCAGAATATTGCGTGCAATTCCAGTCTCCCTGCAATAGGAAGATTGTTGTTAATCTTGAAAGGGTTCAGAAAAGATTTTCAAGGGTTTTGCCAAGGTTGGAGAGTTTGAATTAAAGGGAGGGGCTGAATAGGCTGGGGCTATTTTCCCTGGCGCAGAGGCTAAGGAGTGGCCTTAGAGGTTTATAAAATCATGATGGGCATGGATAGAGTGAACAGTCATGGTCTTTTTCCCAGGCACGTGTAACCCAAAACTAGAAGGCATAGGTTTAAGGTGTGAGGGGAAATATTTAAAAGGGATCCAAGCAGCAACTTTCTCACGCAGAAGGTGGTGCGTGTATGCCAGAGGAAAGTGGTGAAGGCTGGTACAATTACAACATTTAAAAGACGTCTGCATGGGTATATGAATAGGAGGGGTTTAGAGGGATATGGGTCAAATGCTGGCAAATGGGACGAGATTAATTTAGGATATCAGGTCAGCATGGACGAGTTTGACTGAAGGCTCTGTTTCCATGATGCACAGCTCTATGACTCTGTAACAAATACAGAAGGAATAGCGAATAAGAAACATCTCACAAGAAAATATTAAGAGGGGCCTTCAAAGAAAGAAAAATTATTTTGACCCCTACCTCCCACCTTTGGTCCCATTCACCCCACGTCCTCTTCAATGCTATGAATTGGAGATGCTGGTATTAGATTGGGGTGGGCAAGGTCAGAAATCACACGACACCAGGTTATAGCCCAACAGGTTTATTTGAAAACACAAGCTTCAGAACGTAGCCCCTTCATCAGGTCAAGTGAGAAAGAAGCACACAGAATTTATAAGTAAAAGATCAAAGGATCACATGACTGATGGGAATGAATTAAACAAACCCAAGATGCTGTTAAATCGTTAATTAGTTAGAATTGATTAATATGTATATGTAAATCCCCAAATTTCTTACTGAGAGAACTGAAGGTTTTATTAATGTAAAGAAGAGGTGACATTTTAGATCAGACAATGCATGTTAGGTGTGAGGCCTTGTTTAGAATCTTATGTGCTTTGGTTTGGAGTCAAACTGGTTTTATTTCTAAAGTAGGAATCTAAAAAATACCCTATTGACTGACTATCTATAAATTATGTGCTTTTTGAACAAGATAGAATGCATCTACAAATACAAATCCATGGGGTGAATTTGTGAGTGTCAGTGCAAAATTGTGTACATCCCCTTGTGGGGGTGGGGGCAGAGTGTGTGCACGAGGGGGAGAGTGATCTCAAGTTTTCAAGAAGATTTGTAGCTCGGGTTGTGGATGAGGTTGCAGTCATGCTCGCTGAGCCAGTGGGTTTGGTTGCAAACGTTTCAGCACCCTGCTAGGTAACATCATCAGTGCACCTCCGGTGAAACATTGGTGTTTCTACCCACTTGTTATTTAAATGCCTCAGTTTGCTAAGGTGGTTGATATTATTTCTGGTTTCGTTCTTCAGTGGTTTGTAGATCAGGGTCCGGTTCAATGTGTTTGTTGACAGAATTCTGGTTGGAAAGCCAGGGCTCTGTTTGGCTTGCGCTATTATGGATGTGTTGTCCCAGTCAAATTCATGTCCTTCTTTGTCCATGTGTATTGAGATCAGTGAGAACTGGTCGTGTCACTTGGTGACTAGTTGGTGCTCATGTATCCTTATTGTCAATTTTTTTTGCAGTTTGGCCTATGTCACGTTTCTCACAGTCCCTGCATGGTATTTTGTATGTTATGTTAGTTTCATTGGTTGTCAGTATGGTGTCCTTTCATTCGTCAGTAGCTGTCGCAGGGTGTTTGCAGGTTTGAGGGCTACCCTGATACCTAGGGGTCTGAGTAGTCTTGTGGTCATCTCTGATATGTCTGTGATGTATGGTTGGTGACTAATGCGTCTGGCCACGTTGTGTCTTTTTGATGTGTCTGTCATGGAGGTAACAGCAGACTGTGCTTTTTTAGTATCCATTTCTTTTAAAAACTCCGTACAAGTGCTCCTGTTCTGCTTTATGTGGGGGGAGAGAGAGTGTGCGGGCATGCGTGGGAGACAGTGCATGTGTGAGGGAGAGCAAGTGTGCGTGGGTGTATGCGTGCCTGAGAGACAGTGTGTGTATAAGAGAGGATCTGCGTGGGTGGGTGAGACAGAGTGTGTTTGTGTGACAGAGCGTGTGCATGAGAAAAAGTGTACAGTGTGGTGGGGTCACCTCTAGTGCGACATGAACCCAAGATTCCAGTTGAGACCGTCCTCATGGGAACCGAACTTGGCTATCAGCCTCCGATCAGCAACGCTCTGTAGTGTATCCTGAAGTCTGCATCGGAGGACATTTATCCGAAGATCCGAAGCCAAAAGTCCTTTTCATTTCTTTACACTGATGAAACCTTTAGTTCCCTCAGGGCAGTGATTTCAAAGAAATTTGGGGATTTATATATACATATAAAATCAATTAAAACCTTCCAACTGATTAAAGATTTAACAGTATGTCAGGTTTGTTTAATACATTACATTGGTTGTGAGACCCTTTGATCTTATATAATAAATTCTGGGTTCAGTGTGCTTCTTTCTCACTTCACCCGACAAAGGGGCTGGGCTCCGAAAGGTTGTGTTTTCAAAAAAACCTGTTTGACTATAACCTGGTGTCGTGTGATTGCTGATTCTCAACTCTGTCACACTGGATTCTCAAAACTCCTTGCCAAGTTCCTCTCTCCTGGCCACTTGCTGGAGTAGTCTGACAGCATGGGTAATGGTGGTGGTATTGATCGAGGTCAGCAAATTAACATATTCTGCTCTGTTGGGCTCAGTACCATCCTGAATCAGGGTCCTTCATTGTCACACAGGAATGACTCTTCTCAAACTGTAGTAGTTTTGGCCTTGCTAGTCTTTGCAAACTATAATGCCCATCTCCAAACCACCATTCCTGCCCAAACCTCTGGTTGTCTTGTTGCTTGTTAAATCAATTCCCATTTTTGCTCAATCTTCCTGTCTGAGTTCCTCTAATCAGATTTCACCCTTGCCCCAGTTCTGAAACAGCTCTTAGCTATGTCAGAACTCTGAGGAGTGTTGATATGTAGAGGGATTTAGGTGTGCAGGTCCACAGATCACCGAAGCTGGCAGCACAGGTATGCCTATGGCAAGCTTGCTTTCATTGGAAGGGGCACTGAGTATAAGGATAGACAAGTTATGCTGCAGCTTTATAGAACTTTACTTAGGCCACACTTGGAATATTGTGTACAGTTCTGTCACCACACTACCAGAAGGACGTGGATGCTTTGGAGAGTGTACAGAGAAGGTTTACCAGGATGTTGCCTGGTATGGGGGATTTTAGCTATGAAGAAAGGTTGGAGAGACTAGGTTTGTTTTCACCGGAACGCAGGAGGTTGAGGGGTGACCTGATAGAGGTTTATAAGACTGTGAATGGCATGGATAGAGTGGAAAGTATGAGGCTTTTCCCCAGGGTGGAGAGGTCAATTACTAGGGGACAGGGGGTGGTGCTTAAGAGCTGTACAAGACACTTTTTTCACACAAAGGGTGGTGAGTGCCTGAAACACGCTCCCAGAGGAGCTGGTGGAAGCAGACACAACAGCAGCATTCAAAAAACACCTGGATGAATATATGAATAGGAAGGGAATAGAGGGATCCTGTAAGTTTTAGTATGAGAGGGCAAAATGTGTCAGTGCAGACTTGGAGGGCTGAAGGGTCTGTTACTCTACAGTATTGTTCTTTGTTAAGTCACGAATGACATCCTGAGAGTGTGACAGTGGTAAACGATCCCTCCTTATCTTTCTCAAAATGTCTTTGGCCTTTGACACAGCGACCACACCATCCTCCACCATCACAGCTTCACCATCATCCAGATGGCTGGGACTGCTCTTACCCAGCCCCATTCTTATCTCAGATAATCACTTGCAATGGACAAAAATATGAAATGCTGCAGAAGGGTTAAGAAAGACAAGGCACAAATGTTAATTTGTGCGAACTGTGACTTTGACACAAAATATTGAGGATGTGCTTTGGGACTTCAGTAGTTCTCACCACCCATCCCTTGCAACAAGGATGGTATCTATCAAGCTTCATGATGTGTTCCCCCCCTCAGGAGGCCAGTTAACCCTGGACACAGGACTGGAGCAGCAGTGAAGAACGTGGTGATGGGGTGGGGGAAAATGACAGCACTTGAGTCAGGGCTTTTGCACCCTCTGCTTCCTCTCTCATTGCTCTTCCATAGTAGAGTTTATTGAATCAGACTCCAACTGGTCTGTGGTTTGTTGGTACAGTTTGCAGCAAGTTCCTCCCAAGCAATGCCAATTTGTTCCCTTTCAATAAAACCTTTGGAAAACCCTTGAAACGCTTTTTCTGTACTCAAGACCACATTCCTTTCTTACATGCTGAGAGAGGACTCAGGAGCTGATTACTTATCCTGCAGATGCAATGTCCAAGCAGCAGAGCAGATTTCCCATGGCCATAAGCTTAAAAATAAAGCTGGGGAAGAAGTGTGTATCTAGGCAGGAAAGAAAGGGTTCTTGTGGTGCAGTGGTATGGCCCAGATTCAAGTCCCACCCACTCCAGAGGTATGTGATAACATCTCTTAACAGGTTGACTACTAAAATATCTCAACAAAGTAATATAGTCAATTGCCACTTAAAGTCCATGAAGCTCTGGAGGGTTTTTTTAATGCATTCACAGGATGAGGGTGTCGCTGGCCAGGCAGCATTTATTACCCATCCCTAATTGCCCAGAGGGCAGTTAAGAGTCAACCACATTGCTGCGGGTCCGGAGTCACCTGTAGGTCAGACCTGGTAAGGATGGCAATTTCTTTCAGAGGACATTAGTGAACCAGATGGGATCTTTTCCCCCCAGCAATTGGCAATGGTTTTGTGGTATCATTAGATGCTTGCTTCCAGATTTTTTTTTACTGAATTCAAATTCTACCATCTGCATGGTGGAATTCAAACTTGAGCCCCCAGAACATGACCTGGGCCCCTGGATTAACAACCTATCACCAGGATTGCAGGTGCTGGATTTTAAAACCTAAGGTCAGCTGTTTAGTTGCTAACTTGTATTTTACAGCAGTAAGGTTTGTAGAACTTGAGTTCCCAGTGAATGGTTGATCCCTGAAATTGCTTTCTCCACTTGACAGTAACTTTGAGGATGAGAGTCAGAGTGAGAGAGTCCCAATTGGTTATCAATTTTTTTCCACTCTTGGCTTTGCAACTCAAAGCAGCAGTTGATACAACTCCACCTGTATATTCCCAAGTCTAGTGCCTTTTTCTTTCCCATGCTGAATACTCCACAGGCAACATTTCACCTCCCGAAATGTGACCAATATAGCAACCTTACCATGTGGTTCAAACACTGATATAGGACAAATGGGTTGCAGTTTGTGGGGCATTTACATTGGAGAAAGTCAGATCTGTACCAGTCGGAGGATCTCCACGCAAATGATGGTGAGTGTTCAATCAACAGTATACAACAGCAATCTGATGTTCTCGTAAGTTGCAAAACTAGGGAAGTAGGGAGGATATTAAACTAAGTAGTGGGAATAAGAGGTCAAATTTAGGAAGACATGGTAAATGGAAGCTAGCATGGATAGAAGATTGGCTGTCTGGAAGAAAGCAGAGAGTGGGGATGAAAGGGTCTTTCTCAGGATGGTAGCCGGTGACAAGTTCCACAAGGGTCAGTGCTGGTACCACAACTTTTCACTTTGTCCATTAATGATCTCGATGAGGGAACTGTGGGCATTCTGGCTAAGTTTGCAGACAATACAAAGATAGGCAGAAGGACAGGTGGTATTGAGGAGGTGGGGAGGCTGCAGAAGGACTTGGACAGGTTAGGAGAGTGGGTAAAGAAGTGGCAGATGGAGTACAACGTGGGAAAGTGAGAGGTCATGCACTTTGGTAAGAAGAATAAAAGCATGGACTGTTTTCTAACTGGGGAGAAAATTCAAAAGTCTGAAGTGCAAAGAGACTTGGGAGTTCTAGTCCAGGATTCTGTCAAGGTAAATTTGCAGGTTGAGTCAGTGGCCAAGAAGGCAAATGCAATGTTGGCATTTATTTTGAGAGGACTTGATTATAAAAGCAGGGATGTACTACTGAGGCTTTATAAGGCTCTGGTCAGGCCACATTTGGAGTATCGTGTGCAGTTTTGGGCCCCATATCTCAGGAAGGATGTACTGGCCCTGGAGCAGGTTCAGAGGAGGTTCACAAGAATGGTCCCAGAAATGAAAAGCTTAACATAGGAGGAACGTTTGAGGACACTGAGACTATACTCATTGGAGTTTAGAAGGATGAGGGGGTATCTAATTGAAACTTACAGAATACTGAATGGCCTGGACAGAGTGGATGTTGGGAAAATGCTTCCATCGGTAGGGGAGACTAGGACCTGAGGGCACAGCCTTAGTGTAAAGGGAAGACCATGTAGAACGTAGATAAGGAGAAACTTCTTCAGCCAGAGAGTGGTGAATCTATGGAATTTACTGCCACAAAAGGATGTGGAGGCCAAGTCACTGAGTACATTTAAGACTGAGATAGATAGGTTCTTGATTATCAAGGGGATCAAGGGTAATGGGAGAAGGCAAGAGAATGGGGTTGAGGAACATATCAGCCATGATTGAATGGCGGAGCAGACCCGATGGGCCGAATGGTTTAATTTATGCTCCTACGTCTTATGGAAGAGTTGAAACAAGGCGAAAGAAAATGGTATTAAATGATAAATAGACTGTGATAGGAAGAGATAGTGTGAACAAATCTAAGTCCAAATCAAAAGAAAAGGTTAGCAGTTACAAAAAGAATGCACAGATAAAACTGAAACTTCTGTATTTGAATGCAAACGGCATTGAAAACAGAACAAATTAACTGAGTGCAAATAAAGTTGTACAATCTAGCAGCCATCAGAGACATAACTGCAGGATAACTTGGATTGGAACCTCAATCTTTAACGGTATAGGACATTTAGGAAAGACAGGAATCTTGAAAGAGGTGGAGGGTTAGCTCTTTTAGTTAATGATGATATTAGCATATTTGAGGGGAATAACCCAAACCATTGAGTAGAGATGAGAAATGATAAAGGCAAGAAGTCACTTGTGTGACTGGTGTATGGGCCCCTAACAGTAATTGCAAGGTAGGGTGCAGCAAACAGGAAAAAAATAATGGGAGCTTTTCAGGAAGGCACGGCAGTAATCGTGGGAGATTTTAATCTTCCTAAAGGAATCAGATGGGCAAAGGTGGCATTTGATGAGGAGGTCATAGAATATTTTTGGGATAGTTTCTTCGAGCAGCATGTTTTGAAGGCAGACTGCAGACTATACCAGACCTGGTACTATATAACAAGGTCAGATTGATTTATGTTTCATAGTAAAAATGCCGTCTGGTAGCACAATCATAATATAATTGAATTTTACCTTCAGTTTAAGGGAGTGGGGGAGTGGGTCTGAGACTTCTTTTTAAAAAGACTTAAAAATAGGCAACACTTACAGCATGAAAGCACAGCTGTCATAAGAAGATTAGAAGTCCACTTTGAGGGCAGCTCCTTTTGTTCGCATCCAGGAACATCAAACCATATCTCACAAACCCACTTTACATGTTGCTCAAAATAGCACAAAGAGCTTTGGCATCATATTTGAAATATCTAACTACATTGCTGAGCAGAGTTATTAAAGAGGCATCTCCTATCCCTCAATTAGAACGAATTAAATGCTTTATATACTCAATTTTGAATAAGAAACTCCATCCTTATGTCAGTTTAGAACTTCAGTCTGTTTCTTTAGACCTCCAATCATCATTTTTAAAAGGTATTGAGAATCAGTTTCAACACTTTTGATGAGATACTGGACCTCTGGTGGTCTCACTGATTCTTCACTCATACATTAACAGATAACCCTGTCTAACCTCCTACCACTTCCCTCACCCCACATACACACAGAATGAGACTTCCTCATCAGCACACTGACATACATCAGCTAATAAGAAGAACTTAATGACACCCAATAGTCTTCCTCCATTTTCAGTTCAGTTATATTCGAGCAGGATGTTTCGACAGGACTTTTTACTGTATTATAAACAAGACTGATTACTAGAGTGAAGTGTTTATGTTACACAGACATTCCTCCTCAGGTTCCCAGTGCTGATCATTTTGACTTCAGTAACATCACACTGGCTTTCGTGCTGAAGAGAGGCTCCCACACTACATTATTCATTTCAATACTCTGAGTTGATGGTTGCAGTTAGATACCCATTGTGATGATAATGCATTTTCATTTCTAGCAGCTCTCAAAGTTTGAAGGCAAGGAGAAAGTCTCCACTGCTCATTCTGAACCCTGACCCAGATAGAGGGCTTCAACCAAGCAACATTCACTGACAAGACAGGTTTCCAGCTTCAGCTCTGGGACCCTTCACAACCCCCACCCCCATAACATATGCCAAGGTAGTACGGCTCCCACTGCCTGTGACAATGAACAGCTCAAGGGGCTGAACGGCCTACTCCTGTTGCCATGGCACACAGCTTACATTTTGACTACTCTTGTTGTACAAACACACCATTATTCACAGTCCCATTAATCTGCACAAACCCATTCTTTGCGAATCTTTACACCCAGCCAGCCTCTCTCAAACTTGACCACACCACCAACCACACACTGGCCCCAGTACAACAGCCACAAACAGTCTGAGATCAGATACTTAAACAGAAACTATGTCTAGTACAGAATTTACAGCACAAACAAGTCACTTGGTTCAATTGCTCTGCGCTGGTTGTATGCAGCACAAATGAATTTCCTCTGAGCCACTTCATCCAACTCCCAGGATAACCACAAGCAGTTTTACATCGACAGAGAGTCAGCGCTAAGGGAGCGGGCACTGCCGGCGGGGGGGGGGGTCGCTGCCGAGGAAACATCACAGAACAATGCCGCATGTGAACAGACCCTTCGGCCCATCTTGTCTGTACTACCTCTGATTCCATTCTAAATTAAACCGTCTAGCTCCTTGTGGGATCTTGCTATGCCCAGATTGTAGACCAAGTTTCTTACAACAACGACCATACCAAACCGAGCCGCTGTTGGGTCATGACAGGCGCTAGACGAATGCACTTCCCAAACTCCCAGCCATGCATTTGTCTAGCGCCAGGTCAGCGGCTGCGCTGCAACACCGTGTCCCTCACCTCACCGGGAGGCTCGGCTGGGCCTCGGGCTCTGTCGGGGCTCCGTCTCTGCTGCAGGCCGGAGGTTGTGGGGGGGGGGGGAAGCCGGGGAGGGGGAGATGGCGGGTAGGCGACGCCCGGGACTTGGAGCCAAGACCCGGACGGGACTGCGTTAAACCCGGAGCCTTTATCCACACGCACGTCCCAGCTCCACACTACCTTCCGGTCCGCCGCCTCAAATCCCCGGCCGGAACCCCCGGCAACATCGTTCAGTTCCAGGCTCCTCCTGGGGGAGGGGGCGCGCCCTGTTCCCATGGAAACGTTAACCCTCAATGACCCAGGGGTTTTCATCAGACTCCGGAATCCTGCTGTGGCAATAAATACCCCGGGTCAGTACAACATGGGGCAAGAACTGGAGCCAATCTGAGGGGTAAGGGGTGGGGAATGAGCTCTGAGGGAGCAATAAAACAAGGGACAGTCTGTATGTGGGTCCAGGAAATGACCCATTGAGGGGCTGGGGCGGGGGGGGGGTGGAATGGAAAGTGACCAGTTCTTCAAACTGATGGAGCCACATCATCATCATCACCATCACCATCACCATCATCACCATCATCACCATCATCACCATCACCATCATCACCATCATCATCACCATCATCATCATCACCATCATCACCATCATCATCACCACCATCATCACCATCACCATCACCATCATCATCACCACCATCATCACCATCACCATCATCACCATCACCATCATCACCATCACCATCATCACCACCATCATCACCATCATCATCACCATCACCATCATCACCATCACCATCATCATCATCATCACCATCATCACCATCATCATCACCATCACCATCACCACCATCACCATCA
>JAHRHZ010000174.1:324995-343725 GCA_024137785.1 Ginglymostoma cirratum
ACAATGTTGTCAAGGAGAATACTGAGATACAGGCTATTAGACTAGACGGGATTGAGGTTCATAAGGAGGAGGTGTTAACAATCCTGGAAAGTCTGAAAATAGATAAGTCCATTGGGCTGGATGGGATCTATCCTAGGATTCTCTGGGAAGCTCGGGAGGAGATTGCAGAGCCTTTGGCTTCGATCTATATGTCGTCATTGTCTACAGGAATAGTGCCAGAAGACTGAAGGATAGCAAATGTTGTCCCCTTGTTCAAGAAGGCGGGTAGAGACAACCCTGGTAATTATACACCAGTGAGCCTTACTTTGGTTGTGGGTAAAGTGTTGGAAAGGATTATAAGAGATAGGATTTATGATCATCTAGAAAGGAATAATTTGATTAGGGATAGTCAACACGGTTTTGTGAAGGGTAGGTCGTGCCTCACAAACCTTATTGAGTTCTTTGAGAAGGTGACCAAACCGGTGGATGAGGGTAAAGCGGTTGATGTAGTGTAAATGGATTTCAGTGAAGTATTTGATAAGGTTCCCCACGGTAGGCTATTACAGAAAATTCAGAGGCATGGGATTGAGGGTGATTTAGCAGTTTGGATCAGAAATTGGCTCGCTGGAAGAAGACAGAGGGTGGTGGTTGATGGGAAATGTTCATCCTGGAGTTCAGTTACTCGTGGTGTACCGCAAGGATCTGTTTTGGGGCCACTGCTGTTTATCATTTTTATAAATGACCTGGATGAGGGCATAGAAGGATGGGTTAGTAAATTTGCTGATGACACTAAAGTCGGTGGAGTTGTGGATAGTGCGGAAGAATGTTGCAGGTTACAGAGGGACATAGGTAAGCTGCAGAGCTGGGCTGAGAGGTGGCAAATGGAGTTTAATGCAGAAAAGTGTGAGGTGATTCACTTTGGAAGGAGTAACAGGAATACAAAGTACTGGGCTAATGGTAAGATTCTTGGTAGTGTGGACGAGCAGAGAGATCTTGGTGTTCATGTGCATAGATCCTTGAAAGTTGCCATCCAGGTTGATACGGTTGTTAAGAAGGCGTACGGTGTGTTAGGTTTTGTTGATAGAGGGATTGAGTTTCGGAGACAAGAGGTCATGTCGCAGCTGTACAAAACCCTGGTGCGGCCGCACTTGGAGTATTGCATGCAGTTCTGGTCACCGCATTATAGGAAGGATGTGGAAGCATTGGAAAGGGTGCAGAGGAGATTTACCAGGATGTTGCCTGGTATGGAGGGAAGGTCTTATGAGGAAAAGCTGAGGGACTTGAGGCTGTTTTCGTTAGAGGGAAGAAGGTTAAGAGGTGACTTCATAGAGACATACAAGATGATCAGAGGATTGGATAGGGTGGACAGTGAGAGCCTTTTTCCTCGGATGGTGACGGCTAGCACGAGGGGACATAGCTTTAAACTGAGGGGTGATAGATATAGGACAGATGTCGGAGGTAGATTCTTTACTCAGAGAGTAGTAAGGGCATGGAATGCCTTGCCTGCAACAGTAGTAGACTCGCCAACTTTAAGGGCATTTAAATGGTCATTGGATAAACATATGGATGATAATGGAATAGTGTAGGTTAAATGGGCTTCAGATTGGTTTCACAGGTCGGCGCAACATCAAGGGCCGAAGTGCCTGTACTGCGCTGTAATGTTCTATGTTCTCTGACAGGGACAGTATGCTGACAGAGATTATCATCGTTTCTGCCCTGATACTGTAGAACTAAGAGTTTTGAGGAGTCACTTCACATCAATGAGGAACAGGAATGGTTCTGGGTCACGTACACACAGATGTTAGCCCCTACATGTACCTTTTAACTCCACCCACTTGACACTGACCAACAATCCCCAGCCTTAGCATACCTTTTGCATTCGAGATCGTCCGGGTGACAATGTGTTGAAGAGCAGAGACCGTCTTCTCACAGGCAATCTACATTGGGGAAAGGGTCAAAGTTAGCATCAAGGTGAGAGGGTGAGCAGCTAAGGCAGGGCTCGTCTGCAGATTGAGTCTTGTATTGAGTGCTTGCTGGACTCCATCCCAGGAACTGAAACTCCACTCTTTCTAACAGTCTTTCTTACATTTGGAAACCCAATAATGTATTTTATTCTGCCAATTAAAGACCATTTGAAAAGGGAACAGGAGTAGGCCATTCATCCCCTCAAGCCTGCTCCGCCATTCAATAGGGTCATGCTGATCCTCACATCAGTTTTCCTGTCTTTTCCTCATAAGCCATGGTTCCCCTAATGCTCAAGAATCTATCTTAGCCTTAAATGTACAGAAGGACTGATGCCACAGCTCTCCACGGCAAGGTGTTCCAAAGCCCCTCAGAAAAAATTCCTCCTCATCACACTTCTAAACCAGAGCTCCTTTACTCTGAAGCGATGCCCACTGGTCCGAGATTCCCCCACAAAGGCTGAGAAACTGGGTGCTGACACTGGTATTCTGGAGTTAAACAAAGATAATTACATATGCATAAGGACAGAGTACCACAGAAATGATCCAACACAAAAGGAGGCCATTTGGCCCACCTTATCCATGCCAACCCAAAGACACCCAGAAGCCCTTTCTGATTCCATCTCCCTGTACATGGCCCTTAGCCCTGCAGCTTACAGCACTTAAGGTGCAGATCCAGGCACATTTTGTTCTTGAGTTTAGGGTCTCTGTCTCCATCACCAACTCAGGCACTGAATTCCAGACACCCATCACCCTCTGTATAAAAACAAAACATTTTTCCTCACGTGCCCTATCATCTTTCTACCACTTAACTTCAATCTGTGACCCCTGGTTTTTGAACTCTCTGCCAAGCAAAACACCATTTTTATGTTGTAAATTTGGCTCCAGTACATTCACTTCCTTCCTCCAAATCACTAGTATATATTGTAAAGAGTTGTAGTCCAAGCACTGAACCCTGTAGAACCCCACTGATTACAAGTTGCCAACCAGGAAAAAAAACCTTATCCCCACTTTGGCCAATTCTCTATCCACATCAACATACTACCTCCAACACCTTGGGCTCTTACCTTATGACTTAATAAGTATTCAGGGACAACAGGGTGTGACTAAGTGAGGCAGGTAGGGGGATTCTGAGTTCAGGAATGCAGGAGCCGCAGCCCTTGACCTTGTCCAACAGGCATGAGATTCTTGCTCCCTGTATGGATGAGGGAAAGAGCTGTGGACAGGATGAGCCAGCTGACCACAGCACCATGGTGCAGAAGGCCATTCAAGAGGGGGGAGCAAAAAGACTAGTTGTTATAGGGGATTCTATAATCAGGGGCACAGATAGTATCCTATGCAGGATTGGGAGTCCCGCATGGTGTGTTGCCCGCCCGGTGCCAGGGTGCAGAACATCTCCGACCGGCTTGAAAGGATATTGGAGCGGGAGGGGGAGGATCCAGTTGTTGTGGTCCACGTTGCGACTAACAACATCGGCAAAGCTAGGGTAGAGGACCTGTTCAGGGATTATCAAGCACTAGGAAGGAAATTGAAGTACAGGTCCTCAAGGGTCATAATCTCCGGATTACTGCTGGAACCACGTGCCAATTGGCATAGGGATAAGAAAGTTAGGGAAGTAAACACGTGGCTAAGGGATTGGTGTGGGAAAGAGGGATTCCATTTCATGGGGCATTGGCATCAGTTTTGGAACAGGGGGGATCTGTACCATTGGGACAGTCTCCACCTGAACCGATCTGGAACCAGTGTTCTAGCAAAAAGGATAAATAGGGTGGTCAGTAGGACTTTAAACTTCTGAGTCGGTGGGGAAGGGAAAGCGAAAGCGACAGGGAGTATGGAGTTAAATGGAAAGATAAGCAGCAGGATAGCATGTGAGCAGGTGGGTTTAAGCTCGAGGCAGACTAGGAATGCAGCAAAAAGGAAGGATAACTTAGGACATTTTATGATTTCCAATATCTCTAATAATGATAAGAAAGTTAGCATTAAGGCACTTTACCTAAATGCTCGTAGTATTCATAACAAAGTAGATGAATTAACAGCACAAATCATCTTGAATGATTATGATGTGGTAGGCATCACAGAGACGTGGTTGCAGGGGGTTCAGGACTGGCAGTTAAACATCCAAGGATTTACAACTTATCGAAAAGACAGGGAGGTGGGCAGAGGGGTGGGGTTGCCTTGTTAGTTAAGAATGAAATTAAATCAATAGCACTGAATGACATAGGGTCAGATGATGTGGAGTCTGTGTGGGTGGAGTTGAGGAACCACAAAGGCAAAAAAACCATAATGGGAGTTATGTACAGACCTCCTAACAGTGGTCAGGACCAGGGGCGCAAGATGCACCAGGAAATAGATAGGGCATGTCAGAAAGGCAAGGTCACGGTGATCATGGGGGACTTCAACATGCAGGTGGACTGGGTGAATAATATTGCCGGTGGATCCAAAGGGAATTCATGGAATGCCTACAGGATGGCTTTTTGGAACAGCTTGTGATGGAGCCCACAAGGGAGCAGGCTATTCTGGACTTTGTGCTATATATGAGCCAGACTTTATAAAAGACCTTAAAGTAAGGGAACACTTAGGAGGCAGCGATCATAATATGGTAGAGTTCAGTCTGCAGTTTGAAAGAGAGAAGGCAAAATTGGATGTAATGGTGTTACAGTTAAATCAAGGTAATTACAGGGGCATGAGAGAGGAACTGACGAAAATCGACTGGAATCAGAGCCTAGCGGGGAAGACAGTAGAGCAACAACGGCAGGAGTTTCTGGGTGTAATTGAGGACACAATACAGAGGTTCATCCCAAAGAAAAGAAAGATTATCCTGGGGTGGGTGGGGGGGAGGGAGGGAATTAGACAGCCATGGCTGACAAAGGAAGTCAGGAAATGTATCAAAGAAAAAGAGACAGCCTATATAGTGGCCAAGAGCACTGGGAAATCAGAAGATTGGGAAGGGTACAAGAACAAACAGAGGATAACAAAGAGAGAAATAAGGAAGGAGAGGATCAAATATGAAGGTAGGCTAGCCAGTAATATTAGAAATGATAGTAAAAGTTTCTTTCAATACAGAAGGAACAAACGAAAGGCAAAAGTAGGCATTGGGCCGCTCCAAATTGATGCTGGAAGGCTAGTGATGGGAGATAAGGAAATGGCTGAAGAACTTAATAAGTATTTTGCGTCAGCCTTCACAGTGGAAGGCATGAGTAATATCCCAACAATTAAGGAGAGTCAGAGGGCAGAGTTGAGTATGGTAGGCATTGCAAAAGAGAAAGTGCTAGCAAAGCTAAAAGGTCTAAAAATTGATAGATCTCCTGGCCCTGATGGGCTACATCCTAGAGTTCTGAGGGAGGTGGCTGAGGAAATAGCGGAGGCGTTGGTTGTGATCTTTCAAAAGTCACTGGAGTCAGGGGAAGTCCCAGATGATTGGAAAATCGCTGTTGTAACCCCCTTGTTTAAGAAAGGATCAAGAAAAAAAATGGAAAATTATAGGCCGATTAGCCTAACCTCGGTTGTTGGTAAAATTCTAGAATCTATCGTTAAGGATGAGATTTCTAAATTCTTGGAAGTGCAGGGTCGGATTAGAAAAAGTCAGCATGGATTTACTAAGGGGAGGTCGTGCCTGACAAACCTGTTAGAATTCTTTGAAGAGGTAACAAGTAGGTTAGACCAGGGGAACCCAGTGGATGTTATCTATCTAGACTTCCAAAAGGCCTTTGGTAAGGTGCCTCACGGGAGGCTGCTGAGTAAGGTGAGGGCCCAAGGTGAGCTACTGGCATGGATTGAGGATTGGCTGTCTGACAGAAGGTAGAGAGTTGGGATAAAAGGCTCTTTTTCGGAATGGCAACCGGTGACAAGTGGTGTCCCGTAGGGTTCAGTGTTGGGGCCGCAGTTGTTCACTTTATATATTAATGATCTAGATGAAGGGACTGGGGGCATTCTGGCGAAGTTTGCCGATGATACGAAGATAGGTGGACAGGCAGGTAGTACGGAGGAGGTGGGGAGGCTGCAGAATGATTTAGACAGTTTAGGAGAGTGGTCCAGGAAATGGCTGTTGAAATTCAACATGAGCAGATGCGAGGTCTTGCACTTTGGAAAAAAGAATACAGGCATGGACTATTTTCTGAACGGTGAGAAAATTCATAAAGCCGAAGTACAAAGGGATCTGGGAGTGCTAGTACAGGATTCTCTAAAGGTTAACTTGCAGGTTGAGTCCGTGGTTAAGAAAGCAAATGGAATGTTGTCATTTATCTCAAGAGGGTTGGAATATAAAAGCAGCGATGTGCTTCTGAGACTTTATAAAGATCTAGTTCAGCCCCATTTGGAATACTGTGTCCAATTTTGGGCCCCACACCTCAGGAAGGACATACTGGCACTGGAGCGTGTCCAGCGGAGATTCACACGGATGATCCCTGGAATGGTAGGCCTAACATACGATGAACGGCTGAGGATCCTGGGATTGTATTCATTAGAGTTTAGAAGGTTGAGGGGAGATCTAATAGAAACTTATAAGATAATGCATGGCTTAGAAAGGGTGGACACTGGGAAGTTGTTTCTGTTAGGCAGGGAGACTAGGACCCGTGGGCCCAGCCTTAGAATTAGAGGGGGTCAATTTAGAACAGAAATGAGGAGACATTTCTTCAGCCAGAGAGTGGTGGGCCTGTGGAATTCATTGCCACGGAGCGCAGTGGAGGCCGGGACGTTACATGTCTTCAAGGCAGAGATTGATAAAATCTTGATCTCGCAAGGAATCATGGGCTACAGGGAGAGTGCGGGTAAGTGGAGTTGAAATGCCCATCAGCCATGATTAAATGGCGGAGTGGACCCGATGGGCCGAATGGCCTTACTTACACTTTTGTAAGTACCTCATCAAATACCTTCTAAAAGGCCAAATACAACACATCTACTAGTTCCCATCTATCCACTCTGGGACTTTCTCAAGACAGTAACAGTCAGACAATTTCACTGTCACAAAGCTAGGGTGACACTGCTTGATTATACGGTGACTTTTGAAATGTGCTGCTCGTACTTGCTTAATAATTTATTCTAGTACTTGTCCAAAAATAGATATTCGGCTAATCAGCCTATAGTTATTTGCTTTTTTCCCTCAATGCCTGTTTGAATAGGGTGGTACACATTGGCAGCTTTCCAATTCTCTGGTACATCTCCAGAATTGAAGAATTTTTGGAAAATTACAACCGAAGCACCACCATCACTGCAGCTGCTACTTCAATTTGTGTAATGAGTGGGAGACCCCATCCCCCAGTGAGAGACAGTGTGTGTGGGGAACCCCATGCCCCAGTGACAGTGTGTATAGGACCCTCACCACACTGAGGTATGTGAAATTGTATTAGTCCAGTTCATCAGTCTGTGACTTGCCAAATTTGTTATCTGAAAACTTATAAAGTGTAAAGTTTATTCTGCTACATTTGGCAAGTGTTGACCTGGGGGACTGAGATTGTGTTACTGGACCAGTATCACAGAGGCCTGAATGATCCAAAGACACAAGTGCAAATCCCAAAGTGACTGGGAACATAAATACAATAAAACCAATCCAGAGTCTGAAGCAGCCAAGGGCCTGTTACTAAGGGGATTGTTGAAAACCTTGGAGTCATTCGGGAGGGAATTCTGCCCAACATGTGATTTTAACAACCACTAGTTTGGAAAGTGAACTAAAAGATGGGAAAGGGTTTTGTTTTTAAGCGAAGAAACTGCGCAAGATGTTGAATATTAAGATGAGTGACTGCAACTGATTGTGCATTGTATCCACAGCTTTGCCATCTTCATGGTGGAGGAGGGCATCTGCACGCACGCATATATTTCCATGGTAATTTTGCACAAAGACACGCCTCTGATCATTGTTTTCAATTCAGCATTTGTTGTGGGCTCATCCGTATTGTTGGTTTTTGGCATAACTGCCTAAAGTCTTGTATGTGGGCAATGCAGTCAGAAGGGGAAGCATTTCAATCGCTTTCATTCCCTCAGCCTCAAAAATAGAAATTGCTGGAAAAGCTCAGCAGGTCTGGCAGCATCTGCAGAGAGAAATCAGAGTTAACGTTTCAGATTGACTGACCTTTCTCAGAATTCAAGGAGAGAAAAAAAAAACAAAATCTGAGTTGTTCTCAATTGATTTCCTTGCAAACTGCATGCTTTGCAGTTTTCCCATTGAAAAGGAAAAAAGGAGAAAAAAGACACGTTCAGAGACTCTGAATGGGGTAGATTCTCAACCAGCGAATGAAAGACAGCATTGGTATGCAAAGAACCTCATCTCAAAGAATTGGAAGGAACCAAAAGAAAACATCTCCGATGCCCGTGATCTGGATTCAGAACTGCACTTCTTTGATTTTCTCCCACCCATGTAATCAGAATATCCTGCCTTGCCTCCTTGTTTGTCTGTTTGTGTATGGGGGCTTTTCTTTAAAAAGCAAAGGTTTAAAGTAATAGAATTAAGGTAGCAATTTAAGTTTTTTTGCTATTGGCCAAATATTTTGATTACAATAGATTTCTTGTTAATGAAACTTGGGAAATTCAGTGATTTAAATAAAGTCCGTGAATAATGTGGTTCAATTGCCCAGCCCCCTCCCCCAGTGAATTACAACAGACTCTGGACAGTGCAGTGGCAGATTCTCGACTGCCCTTTGAAACAACTTCAGCAACCATTCTGTTAAGGTAATTAGGAAATGAGCAACAAATCAGTCATACAGCACAGACAAAACCTTTCAGCCCATCAAGTCTGTGCCGACCTATTTACACTAACGCTACTTTCCTGCGCTTGGTCAATCGCCTTGAATGTTATGACATTTCAAATGCTCGTCCAAATATTTTTTTAAGAGGTTGTGAGGTTTCCTGCCTCAACTACTCTCCCAGGCTGGTCTTGCCATTGGTGGGAATATTTTAAGTCTAGGAAATGTGTGTATGTAAAGAGATCAGTAATCCCAATACCGATCCCTAGGAGACCCCACTACACAGGATATGCATTTCAATTGATTCCAATTTCCACTCCACTGGCATGACACCCACAAGCATCTACTCTCTCCACCACTGACACTCAGTACACACTGCTGCTACAAGATGTACGGCAGAAATTCAAAGATCCTTAGACAACACCTTCCAAACCCATGACCACTTCCATCTAGAAAAAGTGAAGAGCAGCTGATACAGGGAACACCAGCCCCTCCAAGTCCCCCTCCAAGCCAGTCACCATCCTGACTTAGAAATACATCACCATGCCTTCGCTGCCTCTGGGTCAAAATCCAGAAACTCCTTCCCTATCAGCATTATGGGTCAACCCACAGCACATGGACTGCAGTGGTTTGAGAATACAGCTCACCACCACCTTCTCAAGGGTAACTAGGGCTGGGCAATAAATGCTGGCCAGCCAGTGATGCCCACATCCCACAAGTGAATTTTTTTACGGTCTGTCTCCCAGCTCTAATTCTATTCCACACCCAGATTACCACCATTCTAGTAATGTCAGTTTTTCCAGGGCTATTTTTTTTGTTGCAAGTTAATCAGTCATGTGAATCCTACCTTCAGGTTGTTGGGATGCTGATGTGTCCAAGCCAGAAGCATAGCAGCGAATAAGTCCCCTGTCCCCACAAACACAGCATCCACCTTTGGAATCTCCATCCGGATTCGCTCAGTCACTCGAGAACCACCTGCAATCACTGGTCATAGCAGTAATAGTATGAATGCCACAGAGTACACACAGGAACACAGGCGAGATGGACCCATGGACAGGTTCACAGGACATTAAAGTCAGCATCTCTCATCGCTGAAACTGTGAATAAAAAAGCTAACAAACTCTAGGTGTTATTCAAAGTATTATTGAATGCAAAAACCAAAGTGATCACAGCCTGTGTACTTTATTTATTCTACTCTCAGTAATAGTACTATGTGGAGTATTGGAGTTTATACTTGAAGAATTTGAGGATTTCAGGAGAGAGCAGCACAGATTCACTGCCTGCTATGAGGAAATATAAACAAAATAGAACTTCACTTTTTCTGAAAAGCCATGCAGATCACAGTAATGACAGGAGTAACACAATTGGGAAAGGATGGGATAGAGAGGTAGAAACACATTGTTCTGGGGTATTAAAGCAAGGGGCTTGAGAGACAAAATTAAAAAGATTTAGAACAGAAAGGAGAAGAAATTCTTCATACAGTTAATCTGTGAAATTTACCTCAAAGGTCAGAGACTGAGCCAGAAACGGTTAACATTAGAGACTAGATTGACAGGATCTTATGGCACAACAGAAGGAATTTCAGGTCATCCACATAAACATAGAAAATAGAAGGAATAGGACGTTCAGCCCTTTGAGCCTGCTCTGCCAGTAGAACATAAAACACAGAACAGTACAGGCCATTTGGCCCATGATATTGTGCCCAACTTTTATCCTAAACCTAAAGGTCTATCTAACTTCCACCCCTACCTTATACTATCATCCATATGCCTATCTAATAGCCGCTTAAATGCTCCTAATGAGGCCAACGCCACTACCCTCTCCAGCAATGCATTCCACACCCCAACCACTCTGAGTAAAGAACCTACCTCTGACATCCCCCCGATATCTACTGCTACTCACTTTAAAACTATGCCCCCTCCGCCCTCGGAAAAAGTCCCTGGCTGTCCACTCTATCTATACCTCTGATCATCTTGTACACCTCTATCAAGTCACCTCTCATCCTTCATTGCTCTAAAGAGAAAAGCCCTAGCTCTCTCAACCTTTCCTCGTAAGACCTTCCCTCCATTCCAGGCAACATCCTGGTAAAGCTCCTCTCCACCTTTTCCAATGCTTCCACATCTTTCCTGTAGAGAGGCGACCAGAACTGGACAATACTCTAGATGTGGCTGAACCAGGCTTTTGTATAGCTGGAGCATAACTTCACGGCTCTTGAACTCAATCCCTCTATTAATGAAAGCTAACACACCATACGCCTTCTCAACAACTCTATCCACCTGGGTGGCAGCTCTCAGGGAACTGTGGACATGAACCCCAAGATCTCTCTGCTCCTCCACACTGCCAAGAATCTTTCTGTTAACCCTGTATTCTGCTTTCAAGTTTGTCCTACCAAAATGAATTACCTCACACTTTTCAGGGTTAAACTCCATCTGCCACTTCTCAGCCCAGCTCTGTATCCTATCAATGTCCCTTTGGAACCTAGAACAGCCCTCTGCACTATCCACAACTCGACCCACCTTCATATCATCCGCGAACTAATCCACCCTTCCATTCCTACATCCAAATAATTTACAAAAATCACAAATAGAAGAGGACCCAGAGCTGATCCTTGTGGTACACCCCTCATAACTGAGCACCATGCTGAATATTTTCCGTCCACGACCACCTGTGGGTGGTCTTCTAAGGGTCAGCCAATTCTGAATCCAAACAGCCACATTTTCCCCCATCCCATGCCTCCTTACTTTCTGCACGAGCCTACCATGGGGAACCTTATCCATTGCCTTACTGAAATCCATGTATACCACATCCACTGCTCTACCCTCACCCACGTGTTTGATCACCTCTTCAAAGAATTCAATAAGGTATGAGGCATGATCTACCCCTCACAAATCCATGCTCACTATCATGAATCAAACTGTGCCTATCCAAGTGATCATAAATCCTCTCTCTGAGCCCTTTCCAATAATTTGCCCACCACTGAAGACAGACTAACTGGCCTGTAATTTCCAGGGTTATTCCTGTTCCCTTATTTGAACAAGGGAATGACGTTTGTCTCTTTCCAGTCTTCCAGCGCTACACCCATGGACAGCGAGGACGAAAAGATCATCGCCAAAGGCCCTGCGATCTCTTCCCACGCTTCCCATAGAATCCTTGGATAAATCCTATCAGGCCCAGGGGACTTATCTATCTTCAAGTTCCTCAAAATTCCTAGCACATCTTCCTTAGTAACATCCACCTCCTCTTGCCTACCAGGCTGTTTCACACTGTTCTCCCCTACAACTAGGTCCCTCTCAGTTGTATTGACGTATTCATTAAAGGACCTCTCCTATCTCTTTTGGCTCCGTGCACAAATTCCCTTTACAATCCTTGATCTGCCCTACCCTTTCTCTGGTCAGTCTCTTATTCATTCATATGATCATGGCTGATCATCCCACTCAGTACCCTGTTCCCACTTTCTCCCCATATCCAACTACTTCTTGAAAACAATCAATAATTTGTCCTCAACCACTTTGTGGTAATGAATTCTACAGGTTCACCACTCTGCCTGAAGAAATTTCTCCTCATCTCAGTCCGAAACAGGCAAACCCATATCCTTATGCTGTGACCTTTGATTCTGCACATCCCCCACCTTCAGGAACATCCATTCTGCATTTACACTGTTTAGTACTGTTTCATATGTTTCAACAAGATCCTCTTCATTCTTCTAAATCATAGTCACTCGCTAGGGAAATTCAAGTTCCAGATTTTGGAACTCACACAGTAGCTGTAGTCGGTATGGTGTACTAGTTCGGCCGAGAGTTAAAACATACAGAACATAGAACAGTGCAGCACGAGAACTAGCCCTTCCACCCACAGTGTTGTGCCGAACATGACACCAAATTGAACTAATCCCTCCTGCCTGCCCTTAGTCCATATACCTCATGGATTACAGGTGGTCACTGCACGCTAGGTGCATGCAGGCAGACTCCCTTCTGAACAGCATTGCATGTGCACCTACACCATATGGACCACAGCAGCTCAGCAAGTTCATCACCTTCTCAAGGGCAACTGGGGGATGGGTGTTAGACACCACAGCCACAGGATTGCACATCTTGTCAATTAAAAAGATGACAATTTGTTGTGGGAATGTTGACTGAGGGATAAATATTAGCATGAATACTAGGGGAAAATTTCCCTGGTTTACAAAAGTGCCCCTGAATTTTTCCTTAAAACATAAAACTTGAGGGAAGGTATGGGCCTTGTTTCAACATTATGTTACTTTCACAGTTTCCCACTGAAAAACAGAAGAGGCTCAAGGGGCTGGGGCTCTCTTTTCAACGTCCATTACAAAAGACAACATTCCAACTGCCCAGGAACTGTCAGACTGGACTGTAAACTCAAACTTGGAATATTCTGGATTCAAGTCTCACATCAGCACAAGGCACAGAACACAATAAACACTCAGGCTTCATGCAAACTGAGCAGTGTCAAATCCAGATAATTATATTGACAGCATTAGTTAGTTTATTTCAAACAATCCCCGATAATGGACATTCGCACTCACCCTTTCTCTGGCTGCCAAGGGTCACCAAGTAATTGTCCCCCAAAGCAGAGGGGAGATCAGAGCTTGTGATCACCACAGTGTCAGGGCCCATTGCATGGAGAATATCCATAACCTGTAACACACACACAGATTCAATCACTAATCTCAAACCGACAAGAGCTCTACCTGTCCTGGGAGTGTTCAGTGGGGACAGTATAGAAGAAACTTTACCGTATCTTCAAAACTGGGAGTTTGAAACATTAACCGTTTGTCACTTCACAGATGCTGCCAGACCTGCTGAATTTCTCCAGCATTCTGTGCTTGAGTCAAGTCTGACTGTTGAATTTAAAATTTTAAAATCACCTTTGAGGACTTTCTGAAGTCCAGAAAAAAAAATTAGTCAATTAAGCATTCTCTCAAGTACAGTTTCTGTTTCAATGTGAAAAAGTATGGTAGCCAATTCATTGAGTACATGCTGCCAAAAGAAGGGAGGTGATGATGATCTATTTTGGGTGTTGTTTGAGAGGTCAGCATTTGCTCAGGCAGACTCTGCTTTTAGAAATATTGCTGTGGCTTTTTTATTTTATATTATATTTAAACATTGCAGGAGGCCCTTAATTTACTCTAACAGTTGGCACTTTCAGATCCACTCTGGATCTGAACCGTTTAACAGTTGTTGCAGTTACCTCAATCGCCTCCTTTTCTGTATTCATCTTCCTTCCTGCAAGAATTCTGAAAATGGAAGAGTCAAACTGCAATTAAATTTACTACAAACTACTTCTTCAAAACACAAAACACCAAATATCAGAGTCAGGATTGTGCACTCAGTCAGTTCAAATTTTTCACAAACTCCACTATCTGTCTCCCATTTCATTTCTTTTGTCCATCAGTCTCTGATTTTTCTCTCTCTGCATTTCTTTTTTCCTGACTCTGTTGCCCCCTTTGGATCTCTCTCTCTCTCTCTCTCCCTCTCCCTCTCTCGCTTCAGTTTCTTTTTAAACTGTATTTCTAATTTCCCCCTCCCTAGTATGACCCTTTGCAACATATCCAACCTTGACCCGCATACTCCAAACCCGTCAATATTTCTCAAAAATTTTATTTCCAACAAGGACACCTGCTCTGACTACTTGATAAGGGAGATATTCCAGGACTCTGCGCAATGTTCCTCTAACCTTGCAACAAATATTTCTGTATCTCATTCCTCGAACAATACTCATGTGGAATAAGCATGAGCTGGTACTCTATGTATGACATACTCCTGTTTGGGGAAGTGTTGGAACCAGGCTGCTGATAAAAAATAACTGTCATACAGCAAGGTGAGCTTGGTGTATGGATCAAGTTTTGAACAATAACTATTCAGCTCAACAGCTGCCCTGAAGATATTGAAGAATCATTCCCATCAGCACCTCCTCCTTCAAGAGGAGACAGAGACAGTCAGCCATTAGAAGACCACACCGATCACTAAGAGCCACAGGAGACACTTTACTCCCTCCCCGAGGCTGTATTGTGGGGGCAAGAATTCAGAAGTTGCAATTTACAACACTTACTCTGCTTCATATTGGTTTGGAGTGATGATGTCAGCGAGGGGGACCACTTTCTCTTTGTAAGCTGGAAGAAGATTTTCTGGAACATACTATGGGCAGAACAAGACATTCAGCAAAATAATATCCACTGGACACAGGAGGTAGAGAGAGAGAGAGACATGCATCAGTCACTCACCATGTATCCATCCCCATTCCTTTTATCACCCATCACAGGGTCACAAACTGGAAAAGAATTAAGGAAATAATCATTTACATTAATTAGCAATTATTTACGTTAAAAGATAATCTTTCTCTGCTCCCTACCTCCGCCAACCCCCCAACTCTCTCTCAGATCCTGTTCCCAAATGAACTGCAATGATCAGTGTCACCCTAAGACTCTCATCCTTGGATCCCTTACTATGCCAGGCTGTGAAGTGACGCTGAAACTGAGAGGACCCCAGCCGGGGCATTGTCTTCATTTCTGGGTGCCATGTTTTAGGAAGGGTGCATTGTTGGAGGGTCTGCACAGGAGATTTGCCTGAGTGGACTAGAGATGGTTTAACTGAGGCATGGACCACAGGACAGCATAGAATCATTTTTACGTACAGTGGTTGTTGTCTGGAATACACTGCTTGAAAGGTCAGCAGCAGCAGACAAAAGAAAGGAATAGGAAAAGTACTTCATGGATTTTTATAAAATTATTCACAGGTGTAACTGACTAGACCAGTATTTATTGCTCATCCCCACTTGCCCTTGACTGCTGGCTTGTTTGTTTCAGAGGGCAGCTAAGAGTCAACCACATTGTGGGTCTGGAGTCACATGTAATTCAGACCTAGTCAAGACAGCAGATTTCCTTCCCTAACAAGGATAGTGACCAAAGGTCAGATCCTCCAGCAATTGAGTGTGGTTATCTGGTCACCAGATGAGCTTTTAAATCCCAGATTTTTGGGGATTCAAATTTCACTATCTCTCACGGTGAGAAATGAATGCACATCCCCAGAATATTAACCTGGGGTTCTGGATTACTAGTCTATGGACATTACTATGCCGCTAACTTCCCTTACAGTTACACAGCCTGTGGACAGCGCAGGGGAGTGGGACTAATTGAATATTTGCTTCAGAGAGCTAAAAGAGGCACAAGGTGAATGGATTCCTGTGCTGTATCCCTGTATGATTTAACAAACTTAACTCCAAATGCAGAGCTGATCCACCCACCCATCCCACACTTGTTATTTACAGTACAATCTGAGGCTAAGTGTCAAAAAATCTCAGCGCCAAGCACAGTCGCAAATACTACAAGACAGCAAAGTAACTGAAGGGCTCTCCCTCTCTGACAGATACAATTCAAGTCAGCAGCTCTGATTCTGAAAACAAAGATAACTGAGAGCAATAACCAAACTGAAACCTCAACTATCAGTTCACACAAAAATCAGACAATTCGAGAGTAAAGGTTGTGAGCTACAGGCATTGCCAGAGAGATTAGATAAAAGCCTCAAAAGCAGCTTTCTACAGCATATTACCAATCGAGAACCTCACAGCATTCAAGGTCAGACTCACCATAAACCAATTTGGGGTTCTGTCTCCTCAGCTCCTGAATAATTTCCATCACCTTATCCAGAAATGAAGTGTCTCTGGTGTAACCTTATAAACATACAGAGTGTAACATTCACTAGTTAAAGGAATTCGAGAGCTGGGAGGCTCACATCTCACCTCCCACAGACAGCTACACACCTAGACATGGCTAGCTAGGGAGCACAAACAGCATGCCGGGGTGCACAAGAACTGATGGGACATGCAAAAAATTTAAAACTCCCTCTACACTGTCCCCCATCAAACACTCCCAGGATAGCACAGGGTTAGATATAGTGTAAAGCACCCTTTGCATTGTACCCCATCAAACACTCTTAGGACAGGCACAGTACGGAGTTAGTTAGAGTAAAACAATCAGTTGCACTAACCCTTACACTCAGGATATAATCAGCACTTACCTGTCAAGACATAATCATAGCGAGTTACATCATTCAGTTGGAGTCCTTCATATAGTGTTTGCAGTTCTTCTGCTGTCATGGTTTGTCCCTTCCAGTAGTCATACCCTGAAACACAAGCACAGCAGTGCTTGGGACTTGCAGGACACACAGTGCACAGCGCTTTTGGAGATGTTGCAGTAACTTAGTTTGTATTAATGGGTAAAACAAATGACTAATTCCCACCTTTTCCTTTGGTTCAGCACAAACTTGTAGGTTTGCTTTCAGGCCAATAGTAGCTGTTGGCCTCTGTTAATTAGAGAAAACTTCCACCCGTAGTGCAATTGAGGCAAGGGCATTATTGTCTGCTGTTTGACACCTCAAGATCGTGGGCCCTTGTGTGATCTTCCACAACTGTTTGCAGGATCCTTAGTTGAGATCTGATGCTATTGCAGAACCTTCTTTACTGTGCGATAGTTGCAGAGGTGTCTACCTTGTATTATGCTGCCAATGTTGGCTCCGGGCAATTCCCATAGCACAGTAAGTAGCAAGTGAATAGAAAAGGAAAGACAAGACAAAAGGTCCAAAACAGCAATCAGTCCCAATTCAGGGCCCCTATACCAGAAGGCTAGTACAGGTACAGTGGGCTGAATGGCCTCTTTCTGTAGCTATCATTCAATGATTATTAGGCCATCTGAACTCTGACACACATTTCATCAGAATCATTGGTACCTTCACCAAAAACTGGTCAAGGCCAGAGGGAGACAGCAGCACACAGGCACAGCTCTGCACCATACACCTACATTTCCCCTTATACAGTGGCCTGGTTAGTTAGGGTCTACATATTCTGCAGCATATAGGTTATGTTTAAAATTTCAGGTGGAGCCAGTAAGTATGAATAGCTTCCTGTTATTTAAAAATAGTACTAACGTTGTGGGAAGTGGACACAGATACTCTGATATTTCCTGAGAGAAGCAGATAACTGCACAATACCTGCTGCCAGTGTGCTAGAGCCTTGTACATCAAACAACATGTTAGTACACACTTTGCCATAAACTGCTGGAGATACACTTCCAGGTTTCCACAGACCTGTCATATTGGGAAATGCTGAGATTGAAGGGTCTTTGTTCCCATAAATGAAGTCTATACTTTGCACCTTCAGTGAAGAGTCCCTACATTCGAACAGCCCACATGACAGAGACTTGTATTAGAGAGTCGACAAGAAAGAAGCAAGGCAACCTCCACACAGCAGAGCTTTAGCTCAGTAGCCTGCTCTCTGATGGTGCTCATTTTTTTATTACTGCTCTTAACTAAAGATTAGTGCAATTAAAGAAGAGATCAACAAAAGCATTTCAGATAAAGTGACACAGGTAACTGGTACCATTACTGTGCGGTCAAAATTGCACTGCTGCTTCTTCAACCAGAATGGAAATGGGCATTGTACAAGAGTCAGAGAGTAACAGGTTGGAGGTTAGGCACAGGCTCAGCCAGAGTCTAATGTGACGTTCAGCCATTCCAGTCAATTATGCACAAATCCTGATGAAACACAGGCACTGATATGATGAGAACTTTACACTTGCTCATTATCACTGTCGATAAAACTCAGCTGTAACTGCAGCACATGGCAAAGGGGCCTCCTGGAGACAGCCAGTTATTCTTCTAAAGGTCAATTAGAATAACGAATGGGTAAGTTACAGAGATGTGCTGACATATGCACACCCCTGCAAGTGTCATTGTGTGGAGGACCCTGTCCCCCAGCAAGCATCAATTCAGAATCGGATTCATGTTGCAGGAGATCATTTGTCTCGGTTTTCAAAGGAACTTTTCCTTTATTTGCTCTCCTGCTGTGACTTACTGAAGAAATTGAGGGGTGTACAATAGCAGAGATGTGAACACTGAGGCAACGAAACGTGTAGCTGATGTTGGTTTCTTACCTGTATGGTTGGAGAACTGGACCGAGTTGACTAAGTCCACCTCAAATCCCAACACCTGTTGGTGCAAAACACAGAGTGAGGCAGCAAGCAGGCGAGTGAGGCAAGAGGGAGTATGGACAAGGTGGGTTTGTGGGATGGGTGCAAGTGAGTGCAGTAGAGTGGGGTGGGGGGGA
>JAHRHZ010000174.1:348725-365737 GCA_024137785.1 Ginglymostoma cirratum
GTCTATAAGAGGGCGTTGCTGAGGGGGTGGGGGTGGTCTATAAGAGGGAGTTGCTGAGGGGGAGGGGGTGGGGTGTCTATAAGAGGGCGTTGCTGAGGGGTTGGGTGTGTCTGTAAGAGGGAGTTGCTGAGGGGGTGGGGGAGTCTATAAGAGGGCGTTACTGAGGGGGTGGGGGTGTCTATAAGAGGGAGCTGCTGAGGGAGAGGGGGGTGTATAAGAGGGAGTTACTTGGGGGAGTCTATAAAAGGGTGTTACTGAGGGGGAGGGGTCTATAAGAGGGTGTTACTGAGGGGGAGGGGGAGGGGTCTATAAGAGGGCGCTACTGATGGGGAGGGGGGGTTCTATAAGAGAGAGTTACTCAGGGGGAGGGGGGTCTATAAGAGGGCGTTACTGAGGAGGAGGGAGGGTCTAAAGGAGGGCGTTACTGAGGGGGAGGTGGGGTCTATAAGAGGGCATTACTGAGGGGGAGGGGAGTGTCGGAGGATGTTATCGAGGGGGAGGGGAGTAAGAGGGTGCTATCGAGGGAGAGGGTGTTAACTGGGTGGTAGTGAGGAAGAGGGGAGTATCAGAGGGTGTTATTGAAGGAGAGCGTAGTATCAGAGGTTGGAATTGAAAGGGGAGGGGCTGAGAAGGTGGCATTGAGGGGAATAAGAGGGTGGCATTGAGGTGGAGGGGCATATCAGAGAGTGGTATTGAGGAGGGTTTAAGAGGGTGGCATTGAGGTGGAGGGCAGTATCAGAGGGTATTATTGAAGGGGAGTGGGTAAGAGGAGGCTATCGGAGGGTGTTATCGAGGTATCAGCTAGCTTCACCCATGTGTCAGCAGGTCTGCTCTAAAACATTCATTCATCTGATTTTCCAATATACTACCTCAATGCAACGCGAGGTCATTATAAAACTCAGCTTCCCAACTCATGCCGAATCCTATTCCCTGACCACTCTGTGCTCACTGAATCATGTCTGTTCAGATGAATCATATTTCACTACAGATGGTTCCTAGTCTGTGCAGCTTCCAAGCCAGGAAAGTTCATATAGAAATTTTCAAGTTGTTGGAACCATCAGAATTGTGAGAGGTTGGTACCAGTGTCCTCAGAATATAATTATTAAAAATTTGTCCTCACAATTTAAGGAAAAGAAATTAGAGAAAGTTAGATATCTAAAGATATTTTCATAAAGCTGTTTTTTTTTAAATCTCATAATTCTTAGAAGTTGGATTTCTGTTATGAATGTATTATGACTGAGACAGGAGAGTGCATTCATTATCAAACCCCACTACTCCTCCAATTGCACCATTATTACAAATATTTTGATTCTATCATCAAAACAGCCCATCGTTTTTCTTTTGTATTGGTATCCAGAATAGGAGTCATTTATCAGGTTTTAATGATCTGTTATAAAATAAAACTTACTCATATAAACAAGTGGCAAAACTGGTTAACATCTAAACTGGAATCTGGAAGTAGAACTTTATTCCCATTTGATCCTAACACAAACAAACACATCGGACAAAGATTCTGCAGAAATTATATTGGAAAAAAAACTCTCAACAGGCAAAAGAGAAACATCCTTATCAGCCAATGGTCAGAAAAACAGAAGATAGAATTGGATGAGTCTTCATAGTCCACCAAGATCCTTGCTGATGAAATCAAAATTGCTGACAGCTGTAGTCTTCCAGACAAACTTCAATTCAGGGGATTCTTGTGGTACAGCAGTCATGTCCTTATCTCTGGACTAGGAGGCCTGGTCACAATTCTGAACAGGGTGATTAGAAAAAAAGAGCTTCAAATCTGAAATAACTGCACAGAGGCCAGTGTCCCAACACTAAGTCACCCTTTATTTATTAGTGCACAGGATACTGGCTGTGACCAGCCAGCTCAGAGTCAGTCCTCAATTGAGGAGATTTTAATCTGCTAATGTATATTGGTCAGCTAAGGCTTTCCTGATCAGAAATTTAACCAGAAATTGCTGGAAAAGCTCAGCAGGTCTGGCAGCATCTGTGAAGAGATATTAGAGTTAACGTTTTGGGTCTGGTGACCCTCAGAACTTTCCTGATTGGGGTTGTTAACCTGGACAAATCAAGAACAATATAGTTAGATGTCCTCCTGGTTCTAATTACTGTATCCCTCCCTCCCTAAGTCCAAGAGATTTAGGCATGGTCTTTCGCCTGTAGCTTCTCTTGCAATACTCTCACCCCTCATCCAATTCCTCTGACTCAGACACAGGTGGCGTGTAACAGACTGTAGCTTGTTTCTTACATCCAGAATGTTTCTGAATAGTCTCCCCTTCTGGTGGCAACAGTATCAAGGCTGCATCGATTTCAGACTCTCTTCTTGATACTAGGTGGAGGGGGAGCACCTGTGGTTTCTGTCAGGCCTTTGGGCTGTTCTGAGGGGCCAGGTATGTTTTATTGTTGCCCTGTTTGTGAGGTAATGGCTTTCAAATGATCCACATGTTTGTTCTAGACTGTATCACCTACCCAAACTTTGTAAGTCATGGAACCTGACCTCACATCAACCTCACCCATACAGAGCCATTTCCATGGTTCCAGCATCAAATTTCATCCCCTGAATTAAATTGTCCTTTTGCTTGGAGAAGGCAGTTGGTCAGCATTCTTTCAATCTTCAGTCTTTAAGGGCGGCATGGTGGCTCAGTGGTTAGCACTGCTGCCTCACAGTGCCAGGGACCCAGGTTCGATTCCAGCCTCAGGTGTCTGTCTGTGTGGAGTTTGCACATTCTCCCTGTGTCTGCGTGGGTTTGCTCTGGTTTCTTCCCACAGTCCAAAGATGTGCAGGTTAGGTGGATTGGCCATGCTAAATTGCCCATAGTGTTGGAGGGATGGGTCTGGGTGGGATGCTCTGAGGTTTGGTGTGGACTTGTTGGGCTGAAGGGCCTGTTTCCACACTGTAGGGGATTCTATGATTCAACAGCACAGTCAAATGAGTCAAGCTTCCTAAATAGAGGCATAATGCCGGAAATGCTTGCCCTAACTCCAAGATGACAGTTGCAAGCGAATGTTATTCAGGCACATTCTGTTTTCTCCCATCGCCACTGAAATAACTGCACAGAGGCTGGTGTCCCATCACCAAGTCACCACATCCACCCCCCTGCCCCCAGGGCTGGGAACATCTGGTTTAACTTGGTGCGGAGCCTTCTTCCCATCACCAACTCCAGTGGAGCTATCCCTGTTGTAGTGTGTGGGGTTGGTCCTATAACCAAACAGGAACTGGGACAGAGATAAAAGGTACTGCAGATGCTGGAGGATCCGAGATAACAAGCATGGGGCTGGATGAACACAGCAAGTCAAGCAGCATCATAGGAGCAGGAATACTTGACGTTTCAGGCCTAAACCCTTCATCAGAAATGGGGGAGGGGAAGAGGGTTCTGAAACAAATAGGGGGAGAGGGGGAGGCGGATAGAGGAGAGGATAGGTGGAGAGGAGGCAGACAAGTCGAAGAGGCGGGGATGGAGCCAGTAAAGGTGAGTGTAGGTGGGGGGGTAGGGGGGAGATAGGTCAGTTCAGGGAGGACGGACAGGTTAAGAGGGCAGGATGATGTTATGTTCCAGTTTGGTCTCAATTGATGCCGAAGGCTGCTTCTTTATGCCTGCCTTCAACATTTTGACCACTCTTTCCACTAGGCCATTGGACAGCGGATGGTATGGAACTGTCCTAATTGCTGAATGCCATTGGACTTTAGGAAATATTCAAATTCCCCACTGGTAAATGACATCCCATTGTCCATTCCAATACTTCGAGGAGTCTGTGCAGTGCGAACAATGCCCGCAGCTTCTCAGTTGTCATCCATGAGCTTGCTGAATGAACTTTATGCATGTCCAACCACTTTGAATGGGTGTTCACAATGACCAGGAACATTGAGCCCATGAAAGAACCAGCATGTTGACATTCAATTGAGTTCAGTGTTTACTCAGCCATTCCCACGAATGTGGGGGTGCTTCTGGTGGCAATTTTTGTCGTTGTTGGCACTCTGGGCACTGTCCCACCAATGCAGCTATGTCGGTGTCCAACCCTGGCCACCAGTCAAAGCTTCTTGCAAACATCTTCATCTTGGAAACCTCTGGATGACCCTGGTGGAGGTCAGCCAGTATCTGGCAATGACCAGGTAATGTTCTGGAGACCTGGGTTTGTATTCCGCCACAGCAAGTGGTGGAATTTGGGATTCTGAATTCCAGAATTCAATAAAACTCTGGAATTAAGAGTCTGATGATGACAATGATTCCATTGCTGATTGTAGGAGAACCACTGGCCTACATGTGACTCCAGACCCCACAGCAATGTGGTTGACTCTTAACTGCCCTCTTGCATGGCCATAAATGCTAGCCTAGCCAGCGACACTTTCATCCCTCATTCAATGAATTTAAAAAATGAGAGACTAATTGCAGTAAGAACACCGAAGGAATCTTCAGAAAAGGGTGTGTTAGGAAAGGAAATAGGTGTTAAAATTGCAGTATATACAGCGAGCATTTCCTTATAATGTACAAGGAAAGGAGAAATGACTCAGGATAGTCAAGAAAATTCTCCTTGAAATATTTGTAATAATCCCAGTTGAAGTCAAATCAAATCCCAGATGAAATCTGGCATGATTGATTTTTTTTTAACAAGGTGATATTTCATTGAAACACAAGCATACCTTGCTGCAGATTTGGTTTTAACAATAAAATATAAAACACAGAAGTAAAAAAGTAAAAAGCAAGCTATTTAAAAAACTTTTAAAAAATATTTCAAAACACAGTCCTTTGAGTTGTGAAGCCTTTCACCTTGTCTACTTACACAGTTGAGATTTTAGGCATCCTGAGCTTTAAATAAACAATGCAGGTTTCTGACCAAACTATACATATTTCCTTGAGACTATACTACTACTGACACCCATTCTAGTCTCCTTCAAACTTCCCAAATGTTTTCAAACTAAATGCAAAGTAACTTGCTCATCCTATTTTCTGTGAAGCTAATGGCTTAATGGTTTCCCTGCCAATTGTAAATCCCACAGTATAGTCAAACCTTACATAAAAATAGACCAATGCCCATATGCCACTACTTTAAATCCAAACCCTAAAGAAAATGACATCAGAGATAAATCACACATCTACCATTGCATATTGATAAACAAAATTAAACAACCGGGGATCTGAATACTTTATTTCAAAGGAGACATTTGACCTTTTGCTTCAAATCAAAGAGGTAAACCAAAAAAAAAATTGAGACACCCTGGAGCAAGTCTGTAACTGATTTTGGCTCATGACACAATTTGTAGACACACATTTACAGCACAGAAGATGGCGCTGGCCTGTCAAGTCTGTGCTGGTCAAAAAAGGTCTGACTGGACTCATCTCATTTTCCAGTTTCTGGCCATAGCCCTGGAGTCTATGACAATGTAAGTGATTATCTAGATGCTGCTTAAATGTTCTGAGATTTTGTGATTCAATCATCCTTTCAGGCAGTGACTTCCAGATTTTGAACATCTTCTGAGTGAAAAAAATTCTCCTCAACTCTTTTCTCAACTTTCTACCTCTAACATGACTTCTGTGCTCCCGGTTAGTTAGCACACAATTTCAAGGAACATTGGAAAAATGACAGCAAACTTTGAAGACAATAATTATAGTTTATGGTCAGGAATGTCCTAATGATTGTTACTGTTTGTCATTAGGGATGATCCTAATGACTCCAGAGGATTCAGTCTTTTTAAGAACATGAGGAGAAAATATCTCTTACATTTATTAAAGAGAAAGTTATACACAATAGCTCAGAGGATATGCTTCAAGCCCATGTTTCAAGTTTCAAAGAGAAACTTAGCAACTTATGAAAGCTGGCCGAAAAGCATTTGAAGAGTGTTCTTACAAACAAAACTAGAACAGGTTAAAAAAAAGCAAAGGTTGTAATTTCATTGCTGGAGACAAGATGTTAACATCATTGTCCATTTCTGGCAAACCAGTAAAAAAACCATGTTCACTGGATCTTATCAAGTCAAAAAGAAACTCAATTATGTGATGCATTTTATGAATATTCAGGGCAGAAGGAAATATCAGCAAGTCTGTCGTATTTATTAGATGCTGTCACAAGGACCGTGGAATGGAAATGTATGTACAGTGGTGACAGACACAGGGAGTGAGAATAAAATACCAGAACAATTGGAGAATAAATCAGAAATTGAAAGGACAAAAGTTGACCCTCCAGTAATAATTGAATAATACAGAGGTGCTCAAAAAGCTAGACAGAAAAAATTATCTTCCAGGAAACTATGAAAATGACTTAGAAAGGTTATTAAAGAGGAGAAATCTCTTCACCCAGAGAGTGGTAAGCCTTTGCTACAGAAAGTGATTGAGGTCAAAACATTGAATGTTTTCAAGAAAGAGATAGATATTGTTTATACAGCTGAGGGTATGAGGAGAAAGCGGGAACAGCGTACTGAACAAATTAAATAATCAGCTATGATCGTACTGAATGGTGAAGCAGGCATGAAGAATGGTCTACTCCTGCTCCTCTTTTCTATATTTATGACGAGACAAAAAAGTGCCAGTGGAAATAATGGGTCTAAAGACTGATAAGTCCCCTGCATTTGTTGGGATGTATCCTAGGATATTAAAGGAAGTAGCTAAGGAGATAGTGGAGGGACTGGTAGTAAACTTCCAGGAATCCTTAAATTCTGGAAATATTGCAGAGGATTAAAAAACTGCCAATATTATTTGAAATGGGAAGTAGACAAAAAAAACCATAGGCCTATTAGCTTAATGTCTGTATTGGGAGAATGTTGGAGGGTATTTTAGAGGATGTAATAACAGAGCAATTAGAAATACATACTATGATCGAGTGGAGGCAGCATGGCTTCATGAAGGGGAAATTATGCCTGACAGATTAATGGAATTCTTTGAAGATGTAACAAGCAGAACAGATAAAGGGAAACAGTGAATATAGTATTTTTGGATTTTCAGAATGTGTTTGATAAGGTGCCACATACTAGGCTACTTAATAAGATGAGGCCATGGTGTTGGAGATAGTATCTTAGCATGGATAGAGGATCGGCTAACTAATAGGACATGGATTTGGGATAAGGGGGCATTTTCAGGCTGGTAGTCTTTAACTAGCAGAGTGCCACAGTGATCAGTGCTGGGGCCACAGTTCTTTACAATATGTATTAATGGACTTGGATGAGGAAAGCGAATGTACTATAGCCAAGTTTGTGGATGACACAAAAGTAGGTGGGAAGGCAAGTGGTGAGATTACACAATGTGTCTGTATACAGAGATTTAGACAGGTGAAATGAGGCAGCAAAAACTTGGCATGTAGAATGCAATGCAGGAGAATGTGAAGTTGTGTACTTGGCAGGAAGAACAGAAGAGGCGAAAGACTGCAGAAAGCTACGGCGCAGAGGGATTTGTGAGTCCTTAAAAATGCTAACATACAAATTCAGCAGGTAATAGGGATAGCACAAGGAGCATTGGCCTTTAATTCAAAGGGAATTGGGTGTAAAAAAGGAAAGTCTTGCTAAAATTATATAGGGTGCTGGTCGGATCACAGCTGGCATACTGCCTGTACTCATTAGAATTTGGAAGAATGAGAGGCCACCTTGTTGAAACATATAAAATTCTTAGGGGACTTGATAGGATAGATGTTGAAATGTTGCTTTCCCCTTGTGGGAGAGTCTGTGACCAAGGGCATGATGTCAGTAAGAGATCACCCTTTTAAAATGGACATGGGAGAAATTTCTTCTCTCTGAGGACAGTGAATCTGTGGATTTCTTGACCAGCAAGGGTTATGAAGGCTGGGTCATTGAGGATACTCAAGACAGAGATTTTTAATCAGTAAGAGACTCAATATTTATGGGGAAAAGTGTGAGGTGACTCACTTTGGAAGGAGTAACAGGAATACAGGGTATAGGGCTAATGGTAAGATTAGAATCCCGACAGTGTGGGAACAGGCCCTCCAGCCCAACAAGTCCACACTGACCCTTGGAGCATCCCACCCAGACCCATCTCCCCATAACACACACAACCCTGAACAGTATGGGCAATTTAGCATGGCCAATCCACCTAGCCTGCACATCTTTGGACTGTGGGAGGAAACCCGCACAGACACAGGGAGAATGTGCAAACTCCACAGAGTCACCTGGGGTTGGAATTGAACCCGGGTCCCTGGCGCTGTGAGGCTGCACTGCTAACCACTGAGCCACTGTGCCACCCTTACCAAGATCCTTGGTAGTGTGGATGAGCAGAGAGACCTCGGTATCCATGTGCATAGATCCCTGAAAGTTGCCACCCAGGTTGATAGGGTTGTTAGGAAGGCGTACGGTGTGTTAGGTTTTATTGGTAGAGGGATTGAATTTCGGAGCCAAGAGGTCATGTCGCAGCTGTACAAAACTCTGGTGCGGCTGCACATGGAGTATTGCGTACAGTTCTGGTCGCCGCATTATAGGAAGGATGTGGAAGCATTGGAAAAGGTGCAGAGGAGATTTACCAGGATGTTGCCTGGTATGGAGGGAAGATCTTATGAGGAAAGGCTGAGGGAATTGAGGCTGTTTTCGTTAGAGGGAAGAAGGTTAAGAGGTGACTTAATAGAGACATACAAGATGATCAGAGGATTAGATAGGGTGGACAGTGAGAGCCTTTTACCTCGGGTGGTGACGGCCAGCACGAGGAGACATAGCTTTAAATTGAGGGGTGATAGATATAGGACAGATGTCAGAGGTAGATTCTTTACTCAGAGTAGTAAGGGCATGGAATGCCTTGCCTGCAGCAACATCGAGGGCCGAAGGGCCTGTACTGCGCTGTAATGTTCTATGTTCTATAAAAGGCAGGAAAGTGGATTTGAGGATTTTCAGACCAGTCATGATCTGATTGAATAGCAGAGCAGACTTCTTGGCTGAATGACCTGCTTCTGCTCCTATGCCTTATGGTCTGCAGCCAGAGAAACCATCTTTGGCTAAGCATGATTCTAATGTAAGGCATGCATCATCCATAACACAAAATCCTTTCAGATCTAATCCAGATATGTTAGCTGTAGTAAGGGAAGATATTAAGTTCATGATGGACAGAGACATTATTGAACCAAGTCACAGTAGCTGGATCTCCCCTTGGTGCTGAGATCTAATAGTTAGAAAGATTATGCATTGATATCACACAGGCAATGCAATAACAAAGGCATATCCTATCTGATTCCATGACCCAAAGGCTATATTAAAATTATTAGTCAAGCACAGTACATTATCAAGTCAATTTTTGTAAAAGGTTATTAGCAAGATCCATTGATAAATGGAGCCAAAGAAATGTCAGCTTTTGTGACACGAGATGGACTTTTTTGATGCAAAGCCATGCCATTTGGAATAAAAAATGCACCAGCAACTTTCCAATAATTGGCCAACAAATCTATTGAAAAAATGTGTAACTATGTTCTCAACATTGATGACTTGGTTGTGTTCTCTAAACCTGGGAAGAATATGTACATCATTTGAATTAACTGTTTAAAAAGTTACTAAGAGCCAATTTTGTCAAATCTGGCTGAAAATGAATTTGTCAAAGCCAATTTGACTAGTTAGGCCACACTAGTAGACAAGATCAAGTGGTACTTAGGGAAGCAAAATAAGAGCTACCTTGGATGTCCCCGTGCCTAAGACAAAATGTAAAATTCTATGATATAATGGCATGAGTGTAACACCCCTGTGGTGGGGAAATTATTGGAGATTATATAAGAAAGGCTACGATAACTAAACAGCTCAAAAATATTCAGTTAGATAAAGCTAGTATGGCTTATTGACAGGTAGGTCATGCCTGACAAACTTCATTGGATTTTTTGAAGAGGTGACTAAGGTAGGCATTTGATAAAGTCCTACAAGAGAGACTGTTCGCAAAGGTAGAAGCTCACAGAACTGAGGTAAAATTACTGACAAGGCTGGGAAATTGGTTGAGTGACAGGCGACAGAAAGTAGGGATAATGAGTAGGTACTCAAATTTAGGATGTGACCAGTGATGTCCCGCAAGAGTCTGTGTTCGGTCTCAATTATTCACATAATTTATTAACAACTTGGATACACAGAAATTCATATATCCAAATTTGCTGATGACACAAAGTTAAGTGGCATTGGAAATAGTGTAGTTGAAAGGATAAAATATTGATAGACTAAGTGAATGGGCAAAACTGTGGCGGATGAATTTCATTGTAACCATTTCCTGCTGCCTCAGGAAAGCAACCAACATAATCAAAAACCCTTCTCACCCTGGTTATGCTCTCTTTTGCCCTCTTCCATCGGGCAGAAGATACAAAAGTTTGAAAACATATACCAATAGTTTCAAAAACTGCTTTTTCCCTGCTGTTATCAGACTTATGAATGGACCTCTCATATATTGGAGCTGATCTTACTCTGTACCTTCTCTGTCGTTCAAACAACTATATTCTACATTCTGTTCTATTACTCTGACGTACTCATGTAAGGTATGATTTGCCTGGATAGCACACAAAACAATACTTTTCACTGTAATTTGGTACATATGACAATAATAAATCAAGTGTGAGGTTATCCATTTTGCACCGAGAAAAGGATAGATCAGGGTACTTTCTAGATAGTACGGAGTTAAATAGAGTGGATGTCCAAACAGTCTTGGGAGTTCAGGTTATTAGAATGGCGCCTGGACTTCAGGGGTTAAGTTATAAAGACAAAAAACAAAGAAAATTACAGCACAGGAACAGGCCCTTCGGCCCTCCATGATTGCCACGATCCAGATCCTCTATCTAAACCTGTCGCCTATTTTTCAAGGATCTGTATCCCTCTGCTCCCTGCCCATTCATGTATCTGTCTAGATACATCTTAAATGACACTATTGTGCCTAACTCTACCACCTCCGCTGGCAACACGTTCCAGGCACCCACCACCCTCTGCATAAAGAATGAGGAATAATTAGACAGATTAAGCCTGTTTTCTCTAGAATTTAGAAGGTTAAGTGGTGATCTGAACAAAGTCTTCAAGGTATTGGAGACAGTATAGATGATAGTGGCACAGTGAGCCAGGAGTTAGCACTGCTGCCTCACACGGCGCCAGGAACCCAGGTTCATATCCACCTTTGGGTGATTGTCTGTGTGGAGTTTACATATTTTCACTGTGTCTGCGTGGGTTGCCTCCCGGTGCTACAGTTTCCTTCCACAGTCTAAAGATGTGCAGGTTGGGTGGATTGGCCATACTAAATTGCCCATAGTATCCAGGGGTGTGTAGGCTGAGAGAATTAGCCATGGTGTATGCAGGGTTACAGGGAAAGAGTTGGGGGGTGTGGATCTGGGTAGGATGGCCTTCAGAGGGTTGATGTGAACTGAATGGGCTGAATGACCTGCTTCTACGCCTACAAGATAAAAAATTAACAGGAAAAGACAGTGTCAATAAAGATAAACTATTTCCACTGTTGGGGATTCTAGAACTAGGGGCATAGTCTGAGAATTAGGGCAGATCATTGAGGAGAGATGTTAGGAAGCACTTCTACACACAAAAGGCAATAGGGGTTTTGAACAAAACAAGAAATAGCTGGAGAAACTCAGCAGATCTGGCAGCATTTGTGGAGAGAAAACAGTCAACATTTCAGGTTCAGTGACTCTTTTTGAGGAACTGATTGTAGCTAGGAAAAGGTTGGTCTGTTGGAGAGAGGACATTAACTTCAGGGCATACTTGGAAGAGGTTTGGAGCTCTTTTCCAATAAAAGCAGTGTACATTGGGTCAGTTGTTAATTTTAAATCTGAGATAGAAACTTACTTGTTAAGCAAGGATATTAAGGGATATAGATCAAAGGCAGATATATGGAGCTAGGCCAGGATCGGCCATGATCTCATTGAATGTTGGAGCATGCTCGAGAGGCTGAATGGCCTACTCCTGTTCCTATGAGTGAATTTCATTTGTAATTCATCCTGAATTTTACACTCTGTTGGCTCCTTTGATGAATTTGTTGAAGAAAGACAAAATACTGAATAGGCAAAAGAATGTGAGAGAACTTTTCATAGTTTGAAAGGTGGGCTGACAACCACACCAGTTTTAGCAGCCCCAAATTCTGAAAAATCATTCAAACTGATTACTGATGTTAGTGTCAGTGGGTTTGGAAAGAACTGTCGAAGGATCTTTGGTGAACTTCTGTAGTGCATCTTGTAGATAGTTCTGCTGCTACTGAGTGTCAGTGGTGAAGAGAGTGGATACTTGTGAATGTGGTGCCAATTAAACGGGTTGCTTTGTCCTGGATACTGTCAAGCTTCTTGAGTATTGTTTGAGCAGCACTCATTCCAGGCGAGTGGGGAGTATTCCATCACACTCCTGACTTGTGCCTTGTAAATGGTGGACAAGTTTCAGGGAGTCAGGAGGTGAGTTACTTACGATAGTATTCCTACCCTCTGAACTGTTTCTGTAGCCATTGTGTTTATGTGGCAAGTCCAGTTGAGTCTCTGATCAATGGTAACCCCCACGATGTTGATGGAGAGGGATTCAGTGATGATAACACCATTGAATGTCAAGGGACAGTGATTAGATTGTCTCTAATTGGAGATTGCCATTGTCTGGCATTTGTGTGGCATGCATGTTATTTGCTATTGTCAGCCCAAGCCTGTATTTGAACATGGACTGCTTCAGTGTCTGAGGAGTTATGAATGGTGCTAAACATTGTGCAATCTTTAGCGAACATCCCCACTTCAGACCTCATGATGCATGATGCACTGCAGAAACTCACCAAGGCTCCTTAGTGCTTGCCAAATTCACAACCACTTCATGACCACTAGAAAGACAAGGGCAGCAGGCATATGGGTACACCACCATTTCAAGTTCCCCTCCAGGCCACTCGCCATCCTGACTTGGAAATATATAGCCGTTCCTTCAGTGTCACTGAGTAAAAATCCTGGAATTCCTTCCCTACTGGCATTGTGGGTTGAACTGCAACACATTTGATTTGATTTGATTTATTATTGTCGCATGTATCTAGATATAGTGAAACATTTTGTTTTGCATGCAGTACAGGCAGATCATACATACAAAGTGCATTAGGATAATAAAACAGAGTGAAGAATACAATGTTATGGTTGGAGAGAATATACACAGACAGCGAGATCAACATTAAGTTTAAAATTTGGGACGTCCATTCAGGAGTCTAATAACAGTGGGGAAGAAACTGTTCTTGAATCTACTCATACATGTATATAAACATTTTTATCTTCTGCCCGACGGAAGAGGGTGGAAGGTAATATAACTGGGTGGGAGGGGTCTTTGATTATGTTGGCTGCTTTCCCGAGGCAGTGGGAAGTATAGGTGGAATCAATGGATAGAAGGCTGATTTGCATTATGGACTGGGCTGTTCATGACTCTCTATTGTTTCTTAGGGTTCTGAGAAAAAAAACAGTTGCCAAACCACGCTGTGATGCATCCAGATAGGATGTTTTCTATGGTGCATCTATAAAAATTTACAAGAGTTCTTGTGGGCAGGCTGAATTTCCTTAGCCTCCAAGGGAAGTAGAGACATTGTTGTGCTTTCTTGATCATTGCGTCATCATGGGTTGACCAGGACAGATTGTTGGTGATCATCACTCCCAGGAACTTGACGCTCTCGACCATCTCTACCTCAGCACCACTGATACAGACAGGGGTGTACCCTCTACTCCACTTCCTAAAGCCAGTGACCAGCTTTTTCATTTTGTTAACATTGTTGGAGAGATTGGTGTCTTTACACCATGCTGCTAAGCTCTCACAATCTGTTTCCTATGTTCTGTCTTGTTGTTGTTTTGAGACCCATCCTACAATGATGGTTTTGTCAGCAAACTTGTAAATTGAATTGGGGTGGAAGGTGGCCACATGGTCATGAGTGTATAAAGAATATAGTAGGGAGCTGAGTATGTAGTCTTGCGGACCATTGGTGTTGAAGATTACGGTAGAGGAGGTGTTGTACCATATTCTTGCTGATTGCGGTCTATGGGCCAGGAAGTTGAGGCTCTAGGTCTCAGAATTTAGAGAGGGGTTTGTTTGCACATGGACTGCAGTGGTGAGCAATGCCCACATCCCATGATCAAACTAAAACAAAAACTCCAATTTTAAATAGTCCACTGTTGTTGGTCAAACTGTCAGGTGTTATGGAGTTAGGGTTAGTGTAAGGAAAGCCCAAAACCAGTCTTCCCTCCTTTTTTAAGAAAACATATTTACGTGATGTCAGTTCCTCCAGCTGGGCCAGCATTTAGAACATAGAACAGTACAGGCCTTTCGGCCCACGATGTTGTGCCGACCTATTATCCTACTAAGATCAATCTACCCTGCATACCCTACATTTTACTATCCTCCATGTGCCTATCCAAGAGTCACTTAAAAGTCTCTAAAGTATCTGACTCCGCTACCACTGCTGGCAGCGCATTCCACACACCCACCACTGTCTGTGTAAAGAACCTACCTCTGACATCTCCCCTATACCTTCCTCCAATCACCTTAAAATTATGCCCCCCTCATTATTGTCATTTCCACCCTGGGAGAAGGTCTCTGACTATCCACTCTATCTATGCCTGTCATCATCTTGTACACCTCTGTCAAGTCACCCCTCATCCTTCTTCACTCCAATGAAAAAAGCCCTAGCTCCCTCAACCTTTCCTCATTTATTGCCCCTCCTAGTTGCCCTTGAGAAGGTGGTGATGAGCTGCTTTCTTGTACAATTGTATTCTCCAGTCGAGGTCTGAAGGCTTAAAACAAAGAACAATGCAGCACAGAAACAGGCCTTTCAGCCCTCCAAGCCTGTGCTGACACATTTTGCCCTTCCATACTAAACCTGTCTTCACTTACAGGATCTGTATCCCTCTACAGGTATTTCTCCTATAATGCAATAGTTGCATTCATGTGTGACCTCGTGCTACAGAAAATCGCTATACCTGTACCGCAGAAAGTTCACATCATCCAAACAGTGTCCACTATTCATCAATCATGTTGGCCAATATGGCCAATTAGCGTTATAGCAGAAGTACCTATATTTCCTTCCCATTCATGTATTCATCCAGGTGCTTCTTGAATACTGATATCGTATCTGCTTCTACCAGCTCCTCTGACAACACGTTCCAGGCACTCATCACCCTTTGTGTGAAAAACTTGCCTCGCACATCTTTTTTAAACTTCCCCCCCTTGCACCTTGAACCTGTTTCCCCTAGTAATTGACCCCTCCACCCTGGGAAAAAGCCTCATACTTTCCGCTCTAACCATGCCATTCACAATCTTATAAACGTCTATCAGGTCAGCCCTGAACGTCCTGCATTCCAGTGAAAACAAACCCAGTCTATCCAACATTTCTTCATAGCTAAAAAAAACCCATACCAGGCAAACCTTTTCCTAGTAAACCTTTTCTGTACCCTCTCCAAAGCATCCACATCCTTCTGGTAGTGTGGTGACCAGAACTGTATGCAATATTGCAAGTGTGGCCGAACTAAAGTTCTGTAAAGCTGCAGCATAACTTGCCTATCCTTATACTATGCCTATCCCAATGCCCCCCTCAATGAAGGAAAGCATGCGATAAGCCTTTTTTACTACCTATCTATCTGCACGGCCATCTTCAGTGATCTGTGACCTGCACACCCAGATCCCTCTGCATATCAATACTCTTAAGGGTTCTGCCATTCACTATTATTTCAACTTGTATCCGACCTTCCAAATTGCATCACATCACATTTGTCCAGATTACATTCCATCTATCATTTTTCTCCCCTGCCTCCAACTGATATAAATGATCTGGGGAAAGGTATAGATGGTATGATTAGCAAGTTTGCAGATGACACTGAGATTGGTGGAGTAGCAGATAGTGAAGGGGACTGTTGGAGAATGCAGCAAAATATAGATAGATTGGAGAGTTGGGCAGAGAAATGGCAGATGGAGTTCAATCCAGGTAAATGCGAGGTGATGCATTTTGGAAGATCCAATTCAAGAACGAACTATATGGTAAATGGAAAAGCCCTTGGGAAAATTGATGCTCAGAGAGATCTGGGTGTTCAGGTCCATTGTACCCTGAAGGTGGCAACACAGGTCGGTAGAGTGGTCAAGAAGGCACATGGCATGCGTTCATTCATCAGACGGGGCATTGAGTACAAGAGTTGGCAGGTCATGTTACAGTTGTGTAGGACTTTGGTTCGACCACATTTGGAATACTGCGTACAGTTCTGGTCGCCACATTACCAAAAGGATGTGGATGCTTTAGAGAGGGTGCAGAGGAGGTTCACCAGGATGTTGCCTGGTATGGAGGGCTGTAGCTATGAAGAGAGGTTGAGTAGATTATGATTATTTACATTAGAAAGACAGGGGTTGAGGGGGTGCCTAATTGAGGTCTACAAAATCATGAGAGGTATAGACAGGGTGGATAGCAAGAAGCTTTTTCCCAGAGTAGGGGACTCAATTACGAGGGATCATGATTTCAAGGTGAGAGGTGAAAAGTTTAAGGGAGATATGCGTGGAAAGTTCTTTACGCAGAGGGTGGTGGAACGTGTTGCCAGCGGAGGTGGTAGAGACGGGCACGATAGTGTCATTTAAGATGTACCTAGACAGATACATGAATGGGCAGGGAGCAGAGGGATACAGATCTGCAAGACCTACTGAGTCTCTCCAGCTTATTCCTGTTTTCATTCCAACATTTTAGCACTGTTAGTTTTCAATTTTATTTTTCTTGATGAAAATGTCACAGCCTGAAGTATACCAAATTCCTCTACAGAGATGTTGCCTGACCAGCCTGAGTATTTTCTATTTTAACAAGATGCCAACTTGACTCTTCGTTAACAGGCACAAATACAAAATCCTTTTTAAAGGTATTCACATGTCCATGTTCTCACGTGCTGGTATCTATTGTGCTATATTGAATGGTTATTTGCTTCCTCTGATTCAGCATTATTTTAAGTCCTGCTGTATATTCTTTTCTGTCACCTTCAGACATTATCATCCAGTGAGAGTCAGAACCTTCAGGAACTGTATCCCAGTGAGAGTCAGCACCCTGAGGAACTGTATCCCAGTGAGAGTCAGCACCCTGAGGAACTGTATCCCAGTGAGA
>JAHRHZ010000174.1:379629-402172 GCA_024137785.1 Ginglymostoma cirratum
TACTAACCCATAGCCGTCTGTCTGCATCCAGTACTAACCCATTGCTGCCTGCATCCAGTACTAACCCATTGCTGTCTGCTGGCACTGATACCAGTTCATATTGAGTTGTGGGTTGAAATGACCGGTACCTGCACAAGCAGAAAGGAATAAACTTCTGTTGTAGTGTTGTGTGTGAAGTGTTCACCTGAAATCTCCTTTAACTAACTGAGCTCAGAATCTAACTTTAAACAAAATACGAATGAGTGACATATTGTATAAGGTCTGTATTTCAATCAATAATCAGTTCGTTTCCAGGGTAGGAGTTAAGTGCTTTCTCTGCTGAGTAATTCAATCAAGTATAGGTGAGAGGGTTAGCACTGAAACTGTGTTTGGAAAAAAACGGTCATGCTTGTTTCCTGGGGGACATAGATTTAAAATAAAAGGGAGTAAGTTTGTAGGATTTGTGAGAAGTGTGGTTTTACACAGAGGGTGGTAAGTGCCTGGAATGTGCTTGCAGAGGAGATGGTGGAGGTGAATACAATAGCAACATTTAAGAGGCAGCTTGACAGATATATGAATAGGCAGGGAATAGAGGGGTATGGACATGCAGAGGCAAAAGGTTTTTAGTTTAAAAAGGTACCGTATCTTGAGGCAGGCTTGGTGGGCCGAAGAGCCCACTCCTATGCTGTACAGTTGAGTACCAGCCTTATCTGTCACTGACTGTGGCTGTGTATCTATTTCTCCATGGTATCCAGATTGTTTGGATACTGTACAAGACTATCTCCACTAGGTCACCTCTTTGATCTTGGGTTTATATCATCAATACCCGGCCCTTTGCCCAGTTTCTTTATTTAGCAATGACTGAGAAGGCAGTAAAACAATGACCTTTTCTTCATCCTGTAAATCCTAATCTCTGGCACACTCATTCACTTTACTCATTACCTTATCTCTCTCTCCGGCCCAATCCTAAAATTGTACTGAAGAACTGGTCAACAGTTTGCTTTCATAGCAAAATGACTCCTGTTACTGTTATAAGAACAGGCTGAACTAAACAAACAGGGCACAGAAATACAGCAATCCTCTCCATCCCCAGCTTAGTGGTCACAGCAATTCCCTTCCTGCTGCCATAGTTTACAGGAAACTCCCTCTTTATCCAATTGTAAGGGGCCTTGCTGCTTGTTTCTTGGTCCGTAAATCTCTAATTGGAACCAGGTGGGAACAGAGACAAACTAACCATGATTTCCGAAAAAAAAAAATCGGTGCTTTTAAAAACAAGACAAAAATAGCTCTGCCCTTGATGTTACACAAACTCTGATTAAGCTGAGAACAAGTTTACATTCTTATTGGTGTCAAGATGCAATTTAATCAGTTTGGGGGTTGGTCGTCACTTGTTTTGTACGTACCATTAGAAGCATCATGTCCTTTTCTTGCCTGAGTCAGTGACCATTAGATAATGATGTAGGATGACCCTGCACTCCAAAAACAAGCATTCATAATTGACGTAACTGCTTTGGCATTCAATTGAAGATGACAAGAAATCCTTTCATTTTTGAAATGCTTGTGCTGTTCCGAATTCCCCTCTCCAGAATTCCTTTGTCCATTCCTAAATATCTCAATGTCCAGCAGCCAAGTTTAAAAGTTAGATTTCAAGCCATTCCAAGTATAAGTAGAACTGAAACTAGGCCACAGATCGATGTAAGTAGGTGTACAATAAATATTGGAAGGAGGAACTAAAATAGTCTGCAGTATTAGAACAAAGAACAGTACAGCACGGGAACAGACCCTTCAGCCCACCAAGCCTGCCCTGAAATGATGCCTTTCTAAATTAAAAACCTTTTGCCTCTACATGGTCTGTATCCCTTTATTCCCTGCCTTTTCATACATCTGTCAAGATGCATCTTAAATCTTGCTATTGTGTCTGCTTCTACCATCTCCTCAGGCAGCGCTTGTCAGGCACTCTGTGTAAAAAAAACCTGCCTCTCATATCTCCTTTAAACTTTCATTTTTTACCTTATGAGGTTGTTGACTTGCTCGCCGAGCTGGCTTATTCTCAGTCATTTGAACTTTCATTTGTTTGAATAAGAACAAGCCAGCTCGGCGAGCAAGTCAACAACTTCACCCACAACCCGAGCTACAGATCTTGACCAAAACTTTGAACCTTAAACTTATTTCCCCTATTGACATAACATGAGGAAAAAGATATGGCAAATAGAGGGATTAATTGGAAGTAAAATATAGGCATAAAGACAAAGTGCAAGTAATTCCTGTCAGGACTTTTTCTGCTGGAATAGCAGTAAGCCATCATATCAACCACCAGGAATTTCAATGAAGAGGGAAAGCGAAGGAAGATGGACTTTGGACCGAGATTCCAAAGTAACATCACTAAAGGATGTGCGAAACAAAACTGGTAATCAGTAAATCAGTGTGTGTGAAAGTTCAAACCGAGTGAGATACAAGCAGAAGGCCTGCTCCTGACAGGAGATCTGCTGAAGGGTTTGGGTGTTGTTTGTTCTTAAAGGCAAGTATTCAACAGCAGAGTCAATCTCCTTTGGCCTGTCAAAGGCAGCAGTCCCTTCGTTGACAATTCCAAGAAAGGTTTTGTCTTACAGATGAAGATCATAAGCGGAGTGGCACTGCTTCTATACCAGTAAAACCGTGGCACGGACTCATGCTCTGGAAGAGTCCAGATTCTACATTGGCAGCTGAGGGTATTAAATTCAAATAGTTAATAAACTAATAAACTAGTCGACTTAATGTTTGTGGAACTACTGCATTGTCATTAAACCCATCTGGTTCACTAATGTCCTTTAGGGAAGGAAACAGGTGGGACCTGGACAGTAAGGACGGGTTGCACCTGAACCAGAAGGGCACAAATATCCTGGGAGGGGGTTATGCTAGAGCTATACGGGATGGTTTAAACTAGATTGGCAGGGAGGCGGGAAACTGGATTTGTAATTCAGAGGATGAGGTAATCAGCCTTCCAACAGACACAACAGGGAGTGCGGAGGTTTATAAAGAAATGCGTTCGATGGGGCGTAATTGCGGACACCGAGATGGTTTGAGGTGTGTTTACTTCAATGCTAGAAGTATCAGAAATAAGGCGGATGAACTTAGAACATGGGTCAGTACTTGGGACTACGATGTTGCGGCCGTTACAGAAACTTGGGTAACTCAGGGAGAGGAATGGATGTTGGAAGTTCCAGGATTTAGATGCTTTAAAAGAAATAGGGAGGGTGGAAAAAGAAGTGGGGGAGTGGCATTGCTAGTCAGGGCGAGTATAGCAGCTACTGAAAGGAAGTTCGAGAATGATATGTCTACAGAGTCAGTTTGGGTTGAGGTCAGGAACAAGAAAGGAGCAGTCACTTTGTTGGGGTTTTTTTTTTTTACAGACCCCTAATAGTTGCAGAGAAGTAGGGGAGCAGATTGGGAGGCAGATACTAGAAAGGTGCAGAAGTCACACGGTTGTAGTCATGGGTGACTTCAACTTTCCAAATATGGATTGGAAACTTTTTAGTTGTAATAGTTTAGATGGAGCTGATTTTGTCCAGTGCATTCAGGAGGGATTCCTGACACAGTATGTAGATAGACCAACACGAGGAGAGGCCACTTTGGATTTGGTGCTTGGCAATGAACCGAGCCAAGTGTTAGACCTGTTGGTAGGAGAGCGTTTTGGTGGTAGTGATCATAACTCTGTTTCTTTCACAATAGTCATGGAAAAGGATAGGTACATACAGCAGGGTAAGGTTTATAATTGGGGGAAGGGTAATTACAATTCTGTTAGGCAAGAACTGGGTAACATAAAATGGGAACAGATGCTGTCAGGGAAGAGGACTACAGAAATGTGGAGATTGTTTAAGGAATGCATACTGCGTGTGCTCAATATGTCTGTCCCTAGCAGGCAGGGAAGATGCAGTCGAGTGAGGGAGCCTTGGTTCTCAAGAGAGGTCGAACGACTGGTTAAGAAGAAGAAGGGAGTTTATGTAAGGTTTAGGAAAAGAGGAAGGGAAATGGCTCTAGAGGGATACAAGTTAGCCAGGAAGGGGCTGAAGCAAGGGCTTAGGAGAGCTATAAGGGGGCATGAGAAAACCTTGGCAGATAGGATCAAGGAAAACTCCAAGGCTTTTTACACATATGTGAGGAATAAGAGAATGACCAGAGAAAGGGTAGGAGCGATCAAGGATTGGAAGGGGAATTTGTGCATGGAGCTTAGAGATAGGAGAGGTCCTTAATGAATACTTTTATTCGGTATTCACAACTGAGAGGGACCTAGTTGTAGAGAAGGACAGTGTGAAACAGGCTGGTAGGCTAGAGGAGGTCACTGTTAGTAAGGAAGATGTACTAGGAAACAGAACTTGAAGATAAATAAGGCCCCCAGGCCTGATGGGATTTATCCAAGGATTCTGTGGGAAGCGAGGGAAGAAATTGCAGGGCCTTTGGCGATAATCTTTTCGTCCTCACTGTCCACAGGTATAGAGCTGGAAGATTGGAGAGAGGCAAACGTCATTCCCTTGTTCAAAAAAGGGAATAGGGATAACCCCGGAAATTACAGACCAGTTAGTCTTACTTCAGTGGTGGGCAACTTATTGGAAAGGGCTCTGAGAGACAGGATTTATGATCATTTGGAACGGCACAGTTTGATTCGTGACAGCATGGATTTGTGAGGGGTAGATCATGCCTCACAAACCTTATTGAATTCTTTGAAGAGGCAACCAAACACATGGATGAGGGTAGAGCAGTGGATGTGGTATACATGGATTTAAGTAAGGCGTTTGATAAGATTCCCCATGGTAGGTTCATGCAGAAGGTAAGGAGGTATGGGATAGGGGGAAATGTGGCAGATTGGATTCAGAATTGGCTGACCCTTAGAAGACAAAGGGTGGTAGTGGACGGAAAATATTCAACATGGTGCTCAGTTACGAGTGGTGTACAACAAGGATCTGTTCTGGGTCCTCTTCTATTTGTGATTTTTGTAAATGATTTGGATGAAGGAGTGGAAGGGTGGATTAGTAAGTTCGTGGACGATACGAAGGTGGGTCGAGTTGTGGATAGTGCAGAGGCCTGTTCTAGGTTACAAAGGGACATTGACAGAATGCAGAGCTGGGCTGAGAAGTGGAGGATGGAGTTTAACCCTGAAAAGTGTGAGGTAATTCATTTTGGTAGGACAAACTTGAAAGCAGAATACAGGGTTAACGGAAAGATTCTTGGCAGCGTGGAACAGAGGGATGTTGGGGTTCATGTCCACCATGGGGTTCCCTGAGAGCTGCCACCCAGGTGGATAGAGTTGTTAAGAAGTTGTATGGTGCGTTAGCTTTCATTAATAGAGGGATTGAGTTCAAGAGCTGTGAAGTTATGCTCCAGCTATACACAAGCCTGGTTCAGCCACATCTGGAGTATTGTGTCCAGTTCTGGTCACATCATTACAGGAAAGATGTGGAGACATTGGAAAAGGTGCAGAGGAGATTTACCAGGACGTTGTCCAGAACAGAGGGAAGGTCTTACGAGGAAAGATTAAGAGAGCTAGGGCTTTTCTCTTTAGAACGACAAAAGGATGAGAGGTGACTTGATCAGAGGTATAGATAGAGTGGACAGCCAGAGACTTTTTCTGAGGGTGGAGGCAGCTATTACAAGGGGACATAGTTTTAAAGTGAGTGGAGGTAGATATAGGGGAGACATCAGACTTTACTCAGAGTGTGGTCAGGGCGTGGAATGCATTGCTGGAGAGGGTAGTGGAGTCGGCCTCATTAGGAGCATTTAAGCAGCTATTAGATAGGCATATGGATGATAGTATAAGGTAGGGGTGGAGGTTCGATAGACCTTAGGTTTAGGGTAAAAGTTGGGCACAACATTGTGGGCCGAAGGGCCTGTACTGTGCTGTACTGTTCTATCCTTACCTGGTCTGTCCTACATGTGACTCCAGACTCTCAGCAACATGGATGATTCTTAACAGCCCTCTGAAATGGCCGAGCAAGCTGCTGCACTACATCAAACGGCTAAGATAGCACTTAACCAGCGGTTAAAGGCGAATTTGCATTTACAGGTTTGTAATTGCAGATACATTCTATTTCGTAAATGCGGCTTTTTCTAAATTCCTACTTTGGAAAGAAAACCAGTTTGACTCCAAGTTAATACACAGCCAGAACCTAAACAAGGCCTCACATCTAAAATGATTATTTGACCTGAGATGTCACCTCTGGTATACTGATAAAACCTTTAGTTATCTCAGGGCAGTGACAGGAAAGAAATTCTGGAATTTGCATATTAATCCTTTCTAACTGATGAAAAAATACATTTGCATCAGTTCTATGATCCTTTGATATCTTGCTTATAAATACTGCGTCAGATGCCACCTCCCTCACTAACACTTGAAGAAGCAGCGAGACTCTGAAAGCTTGTGTCCACACACAGAGGGTGGGAGAGGTTTGGAACTCTCTTCCACAAATGGCACTGGATGCTAGATCAGTTGCTAATTTTAAATTTGAGCTTTTTTTTTGTAAGCAAAGGTATTAAGGGATATGGGCTAAAGTCAGGTATATGGAATTAGGCCACAGGTTAGTCATGATCTGACTGAATGGTAGAACAGACTCACGGGCTGAATGGCTTACTCCTGTTCCTTGTCAATACCATATGGAGCTGGAAGAACACAGCTGTCAGAGGAGCAGGAAAGTCAACATTTTGGCTGGGAACCTTTCTCCTGATGAAGTGTCAAAAGAGAAATCTCCGACCTATTCTCTTCCTTGTAAATCAGTTTACGGTGTAGACAACATGCTTGCAAATCTTTCCCATACAACCTCGAGTTTGCTCACATCTTGTATTGCATCAGTCCATCCAGTTTCAGGGGATCTGGGACAGACACAAGGAGATTCTCCTGCTCCCCGAGAGTTCCAAGTGTTCCATAATTTATTGTTGATTTGCATCTTTGTTTTCTCCAAATACAGCGCAGCACTCCCTCGGCGCTGACCCTCCGACAGCGCAGCACTCCCTCAGCGCTGACCCTCTGATGGGGAGGGCAATGGCCTAGTGGTATTATCGCTGGACTGTTAATCAGAGACCCACATAATGTTCTGGGGACTCAGGTTCGAATCCCATCAGGGCAGATGGTGGAATTTGAATTCAATAAAATATCTGGAATTAAGAAGCTAATGATGACCGACTGTGAATCCATTGTCGATTGTCGGAAAAACCCACCTGGTTCACTAATGTCCTTTAGGGAAGGAAACTGCCATCCTTACCTGGTCTGGCCTACATGGTGACTCCAGACCCATAGAAATGTGGTTGACTCGTAACCACCCTCTGGGTAATTAGGGATGGGCAAAAAATGCTGCCTGGCCAGTGATGCTCTCATCCCCTGAATGAATAAAGAAAAACAAAGTGTAGAACTCCCTCAGCGCTGACCCTCCGGCAGCGATGCACTTCACTTCTCCCAATTGAAACATAAGCCCAAACTCTAGAATCCAAGTCTTCACAATTCAAAGTTCATCAAACAAATTTTATTTATAATAAAAATGGTATGTATAGAAAAGTGAGCATGGGACACTTAGAGACTGTCCATTTTTGGGGGCCGTCTCTTTCTGGTGAATGATGCCCGTTTAGCCAGGATGCTGGGGGAGTGGGCTGCTGTTGAGTTGGACTTTAACACACTGTGATGGGGCTTCTGCTCAGGGTCAAATGCAATTCGAGATGTTCCTGCTGGGCTCACCAGAATACTTTTGTCTGTTCTTTTAAATTCTGAAAATAGAAATGAATTTTAGTAAGTATTCATTTAACATTAAGAATATATTCCTCTGTTTTAAACAGAATGAAAACTTCAAACTAACAACGTTGTGCCAATCAAGTCTCTAACCCCTTGCCCAGCCCTCACTAGGGAACAGTCTTGCACGCACACTAACACTGACTAGGGTATAGGGTCCCACACACACTGACACTCACTGGGGGATGGGGTTGGGTTGCATGTAGAAAGGTCCTGAGGCATTGAGACAGTGTGGATCTGGAGAGGATGTTTCCTCTTATGGCAGAATGTAGAACTGGAAGTGACACATTTGAGACAGAAGTGAGGTAAAACATTTTCTACAGTCCAAATGCTTTAGAACTCTTTTCCTGAACAGAGTCGGAGCAGAGTCTTCAAATATTTTTATTTGAGGTACACAGATTCTTGGTAAGGAAGGAGGTGAAAGATGATCAGGGTTTGCTTGCACAGTGCAGCTGCGTTACATCAGATCAGCCATTATCTTACTGAATGATGGAGCAGGTTCAAGGGGTCAAGTGACCTACTCCTGCTCCTAATTCGTACGTTCGTATCTACCAAACAATTTGAATAATTGTCCTGCGCTGTCCCATCCACAAAAAGCAGGTCAAATCCAACCCTGCCAAAACCCACCCCATCAGCCTACTCTCAATCATCAGTAAAGTGATGGAAGGTGTCAGTAACAGTGCGATCAAGCAGCAGCTGCTCAGCAATAACCTGCTCAGTGACGCCCAGTTTGGGTTCCGCCAGGGCCACTCAGCTTCTCATCTCATCACAGCCTTGGTTCAAACATGGACAGAAGAACTGAATTCCAGAGGTGAGGTGACAGTGACAGCCCTTGACATCAAGGCTGCATTCAACAGAGTGTGGCATCAAGGAGCCCTAACAAAACGGGAATCTATGGGCATCAGGGGGCAAACTCTCCGGTGGTTGGAGTCATACCTGACGCATAGAAAGATGGTCATGGTTGTTGGAGGCCAATCATCTCAGCTCCAGGACATCTCTGCAGGAGTTCCTCAGGGTAGTGTCCTAGGCCCAGCCGTCTTCAGCAATGACCTTCCCTCCATAAGGTCAGAAATGGGGATGCTCGCTGATGATTGCATAATATTCAGCACCGTTTGTGATTCCGCAGATACTGAAGCAGTTCCCGTTCAAATGCAACAAGATCTGGACAATATCCAGGCTTGGGCTGACAGGTGGCAAGTGACATTTGCATCTCAAGTCCCAGACAATGACTACTGACAAGAATAGTGGCACCGCCACAACTGAACACCCCCTGCCAATATCAATAAACTAGTGGTGACCATTGCCACAAACTGAACTGGACTAGCCATCTGGACAGAAAAAGTCCCTTCAGCCCATGTTGTCTGCACCCGTCAAAAGCAATCACCTAACTATTCTAGTCCTATTGTCCTACACTTGGCCCATAGTCCTTTATGCCTTGGCACTGCAATATTATGAGGCTTTCTGCCTCTACCACATTTTCAGGCAGGAGTTCCGGATTCCCACCATCTGGGTGAAAAGGTTTTTCCTCTTATTTCCTATAGACCTTCTGCTCCTTATCTTAAATCCATGTCTCCGGTCACTGATCCCTCCAGCAAGCGGAAAAGGCTTTGCCCCCTCATAATTTTATACATCTCAATCGTGATCCCCAGCCCCAGTCTGTGGAATCTCTTTACAACTAAAACTCTCCAGCCCAGGCAACATCCCGATAAATCTCTTCTGCACTCTCTGCAGTGCTATCACATCAACCATATAATGCAGGTTCCAGAATTGCACACAATATTCTAGCTGAATACACTTTTATACACTTCCAAACATAATCTTACTTCTCTTAAACTCTATGCCTTGGCACAAAAAAAAAATTCATCCTAAAGAAGAAGAAATATATTAAGGGGAGGATGAGGCAACCATGGCTGGCAAAGGAAGTGAAGAGATATCATAATGTGGTGAAGATCAGTAGGATTTCTTTACAAACCAACAGAAAATAATTAAAGAAAAAAATAAACGGGCAGAAGATGAAATATGAGAGTAAGCTAGCTAGTAATGTAGAAGAATATTGCAGTTTTTTCTGTGATATCTAAAAGGTAAGAGAGGCAAGAGTGTACATTGAACTGCTTGGAAATGAGGCTGGGGAAGTACAAAGGACGGAGGTGAGTGTAGGGGCCATCACTAAGGAGCAGGTGCTGGGGAAGCTGAAAGGTCTGAAGGTGGATAAATCATCTGGACCAGATGGACGATACCCCAGAGTTCTGAAGGAGATAGCTAAGGAGATTGTAGAGGTATTGGTGGTGATCTTTCAGGAATCACTGGAGTCAGGGAGGGTCCCAGAGGCCTGGAAAATGGCTCATGTAACACCCCCTGTTTAAGAAGGAAGGAAGGTAGAAGACAGAAAACTAAAGGCTGGTTAGTCTGACCTCAGACGTTGGTAGGATTTTAGAGTCTGTTATTAAGGCTTTTGACAAGGTGCTGCACATTAGGCTGCTAAATAAGATATGAACCCATGGTGTTGGGGTAAGGCACTGGCATGGATAGAGGATTGGGTGACTGGCAGAAGGCAAAGAATGGATATAAAGGGGTCTTTTATAGGATGGCAGCCAGTAACTAGTGGAGTTTAACAGGGTCAGTGTTGGGACCATGACTATTCATATTATACATTAATGATCTAAATGAAGGAAGTGAGGATGTTGTTGCTTAGTTTGCAGATGACACAAAGACAGAGGGAAGAACAGTTAGTTTTGAGGAATTTATGCACTTTGGTAGGAAGAATAGGGGTGTAGACTATTTTCTAAATGGGGAAAGGCTTCGGAAATCTGAACCACAAAGGGTTTGGGAGTCCCAGTTCGGGGTTCTCTTAAGGTTAACATGCAGGTTCAGCTGGAAGTTAGGAAGGCAAATGCAATGTTAGCATTCATTTTGAGAGGGCTACAATGCAGAAGCAGGGATGCACTGCTGAGGCTGTATAAGGCTCTGGTTAGACTGCATTTGGAATATTGTGAGCAGTTTTGGGCCCCGTATCTTAGGAAGGATGTGCTGATATTGGAGGAGGTCCAGAGGTTGACAAGAATGATTTCCTGATCAATGTTGTGGCACTCCCTCCTCTTTTACCTCCTTCCCTCTCTAACCATAGGACTCTGTATCCTTGAATATTGAACTGTCAATCCTGCCCCTCTCTCAACCCTGTCTCAGTGACAGCAATGACATCACATTTTAATTTAACACGTCTGTCCCTTGTTCAGACTGCTTTAAAATAAACCCCACCCAACCTCGCCAAGACCCCTTGTGCCGTAACGCCTCCATAATGTCTGTACCTTCCTGATTCCTTTGCTGTCTCTTCTAATCCTGGCTGTTCATATTTCCGCACTGAACATTCTCTCTGGATCCCGGCCCCTGCCAAGTTAGTTTAACCCCTTCCAACAGCATCAGCAAACCTCCCGCAAGGGTACGGGTCCCATTCCACTTCAGGAGCAACCAATCCGCTTTGTATAGGTCCCGCTGCCCCCAGTGACCCAGAAATCTAAAACCCACCCTCCTGCACTCTCACAGTCAGGCATTCATCTGGACTAACCACCTAATTCTGGTACATGACGCCACTCCTACCAGCGGGACAGACCCAGCGCAGGCGGTGGCACAGTGGCATACAGTCGGGAAAATGTTGCTCGAGGGGTCCTCAGCATTGACTCCGGACCCCATGAAGCCTCATGGCTTCAGGTTAAACGTTGGCAAGGAAATCTGCTGATTACCACATACCGTCCTCCAACACTTGGAGGAAGCACTGAGGATGGCAAGGGTACAAAATGTACTCTGGATGGGGAAACTTCAATATGAAGCACCAGGAGTGATTTGGCAGTGGCACTGCTTTGTCGAGCCTGAAAAAACATAGCTGCTCGACTGGCTTTGCGGGAGGTGGAGGGAACCAATAAGAGAGAAAAACATACCCGACTTGTCCCCTACCAATCTACCAGTCACACAGTGTTAGTCATGGCAATGGGTCACTGTTCACCAGTAATGCCTGGAGCTGCAGTTTCCAAATGAGGAGGAGATGGCATTGTGATCATGTCACCGGATTAGTCACCCCGTGCCCCAGGCTGATACTCTGGGGACGTGGGCTCAAACATATAAAAACTGGCCCTAGAACAAAGCCTTAGTTTGTATCCAGACTGAGTCCCAAATAATGGTGAGTTACAGCCGCCATATCCAGGCCACAAGCTGCTTCTTGCCAGCACTCACTCCTCAGTTAGCACCACGTGCCAAGCCTAGGGGATTAAAGCTCAGTAATTCAGCTGCTCCTGCTGCCACACCTTACCTGCTGTCATATTCTTTTTCAGCCCAAACCGTACTTTCTTTGCACTGGACATGGACATGACTTTAATCTGCAAAATCAGAGAAAACAGAAAGTACTTTTAAACAATGCAACCGGGTTAACCAGGGAAAATAAATCAGTTTGGTCACAGAATTTTAAACATTTAGCACACAGAAGACCCACTGGGTCTGCACTGCCCAGCAAGGAGCCACCCAGCTCTTGGTATGACAGCCCCATGGGTTACAGAACTACATGGGCCGGATCCAAGAACTTCAGGAAATACAATGCTCCTCACCTCAACCAACCTCTCTCATAGCAACGTCCAGATCACCAGCATTGTCTTCTTGAAAAAATTAACCTGAAATCCAAGTCCTCCTGGTTAGGAACAGCCCCTTCCTAACCACACCATCCACAGAATGCCCTCAGTTCCTTCACATATATCATTTAATGTATAAAGTGAAAAACTGTGGTCCCAACACTGACACTTGTGGAACACCACTTGTCACCGGCTGCTTCCTAAGAAAGACCCTTTTAACCTCACTCTCTGCTTTCTGCCAGACAGCCAATCTTCAATCCATGCTAGCACCTTGCCTCTAAATCCATGGGCCCTTACATTACTCAGCAGCCTCCTGTGCAGCACCTTATCAAAGGCCTTCTTGAAGTCCAGGTAAATAACATCCATCGACTCTCCTTGGTCTAACCTGCTCGTCACTTCCTCAAAGGATTCTAACAGATTGGTCAGGCATGACCTCCCCTTGATGAAATAGATGAGGGGAGGGCTGTAGATGTCATATACATGGACTTCAGTTAGGTGTTTGAGAAGGTTCCCTATGGTAGGCTGATGGAGAATGTGAAGTCGCATGTGGTCCAGGGTGTACTAGCTAGATGGATAGAGAACTGGCTGGGCAACAGGAGACAGAGAGTTGTAGTGGAAGGGAATTTCTCAAAATGGAGAACTGTGACCAGTGTTGTTCCACAGGGATCAGTGTTGGGACCACTGTTGTTTGTGATATACAGAAATGATCTGGAGGAAGGTATAGATGGTCTGATTAGCAAGTTTGCAGATGACACTGAGATTGGTGGGGAAGCAGATAGTGAAGGGGACTGTTGGAGAATGCAGCAGAATATAGGTAGATTCGAGAATTGGGCGGAGAAATGGCAGATGGAGTTCAATCCAGGCAAATGCAAGGTGATGCACTTTGGAAGATCCAATTCAAGAACGAACTATACGGTAAATGGAAAAGCCCTGGGGAAAACTGATGCACAGAGAGATCCCCTATTCCCAATTCCTTCGCCTCCGCCGCATCTGCTCCCAGGATGAGACATTCCAATCCCGCACATCTCAAATGTCCTCATTCTTCAAGGACCGCAACTTCCCCCCCACAGTGGTCGAGAACGCCCTCGACCGTGTCTCCCGCATTTCCCGGAACACATCCCTCACGCCCCGTCCCCGCAAGAATAACCAAAAAAGAATCCCCCTCGTCCTCACGTACCACCCCACCAACCTCCGGATCCAATGCATCATCCTCCGACACTTCCGCCATCTGCAATCAGACCCCACCACCAAAGACGTTTTTCCCTCCCCACCCTTATCTGCCTTCCGGAGGGACCACTCCCTCCGCGACTCCCTTGTCCGCTCCACACTCCCCTTCAGCCCCACCACACCCGGCACTTTTCCTTGTAACCGCAGGAAGTGCTACACCTGCCCTCACACCTCCTCCCTCACCCCAATCCCAGGCCCCAAGAAGACTTTCCACATCAGGCAGAGGTTCACCTGCACATCTGCCAATGTGGTATACTGCATCCGCTGTACCCGTTGTGGCTTCCTCTACATCGGGGAAACCAAGCGGAGGCTTGGGAACCGCTTTGCAGAACACCTGCGCTCAGTTCGCAACAAACAACTGCACCTCCCAGTCGCGAACCATTTCAACTCCCCCTCCCATTCCTCAGATGACATGTCCATTCTTGGCCTCCTGCAATGCCACAGTGATGCCACCCGAAGGCTGCAGGAACAGCAAATCATATTCAGCCTGGGAACCCTGCAGCCCAATGGCATCAATGTGGATTTCACAAGCTTCAAAATCTCCCCTCCCCCAACCGCATCCCAAAACCAGCCCAGCTCAGCTCCACCTCCCTAACCTGTTTTTCCTCTCACCTCAAGCCACACTCCCATCTCCTAACATCATCCCGCCCCCTTGACCTGTCCGTCCTCCCTGGACTGACCTATCTCCTCCCTACCCCACTACCTATACCCACCTTTACTGGCTCCATCCCCGCCTCTTCGACTTGTCTGCCTCCTCTCCACCCATCCTCTCCTCTATCCGCCTCCCCCCTCTCCTTATTTATTTCAGAACCCTCTTCCCCTCCCCCATTTCTGATGAAGGGTTTAGGCCCGAAACGTCAAGTTTTCCTGCTCCTATGATGCTGCTTGACCTGCTGTGTTCATCCAGCCCCATGCTTGTTAGCACAGAGAGATCTGGCTGTTCAGGTCCATTGTACCCTGAAGGTGGCAACGCAGGTCAATAGAGTGGTCAAGGCGGCATACGGCATGCTTTCATTCATCGGACAGGGTATTCAGTACAAGACTTGGCAGGTCATGTTGCAGTTGTATAGGACTTTGTTTCGACCACATTTGGAATACTGTGTACAGTTCTGGTCGCCACATTACCAAAAGGATGTGGATGCTTTGGAGTGGGTGCAGAGGAGGTTGCCTGGTATGGAGGGTGCTGGCTATGAAGAGAGGTTGAGTAGATTAGGATTATTTACATTAGAAAGATGCAGGTTGAGGGGGGACCTGATTGAGGTCTAAAAAATTATGATAGGCATAGACAGGGTGGATTGCAAGAAGCTTTTTCCTACAGCGGGGTCTCAATTACTAGGGGTCACAAATTCAAGGTGAGAGGGGAAAAGTTTAAGGGAGATATGAGTGGAAAGTTCTTTACGCAGAGGGCGGTGGGTGCCTGGAACACGTTGCCAGCGGAGGTGGTAGAGGCGGGCAAGATAGCGTCATTTAAGATGTATCTAGACAGATACATGAATGGGCAAGGAGCAGAGGGATACAGAACCTTGCAAAATAGGCAACAGGTTTAGACAGAGGATCTGGATCGGCGCAGGCTTGGAGGGCCGAAGGGCCTGTTCCTGCATTGTAATTTTCTTTGTTCTCTTTGAAACCATGCTGACTTTGCCCTATTTTACTACGCACTTCCAAGTATGCAAAAGTCTCATCCTTTACAATGGACTCTAAAGTCTTACCCACGACCGAGGTTAGGCTAATTGGCCTGTTATTTTCCATCTTTTGCCTTACCCCCTTTTTAAACAGGGGTGTCATGTTAGTGATTTTCCAGTCCTCTGGGACCCTCCCCGACTCTCGCGATTCCTGAAAGATCCCCACTAATGCGTCCATTATCTCTTCAGCTATCTCCTTAAGAACACTGGGTGTAGTCCATCTGGTCCTAGTGACTTATCCACCATCAGGCCAATCAGTTTTACTAGCACCTTTCCCTTGGTAATGGCCACTATACTCAGCTCTGCCTCCTGACTCTCCTGAAGTTTTGGCATATAACTCGTGTTTTCCACCGTGAAGACTGACGCAAAGTAATTATTCAGTTCCTCAGCCATTTCTTTGTTCCCCACTACTATTTCTCCAGCGTATTTTCCAGCGGCCCAAAATCCACTTTTGACTCTCTTTAACCCTTTATATATCTAAAGAAACTCTTACAATCTTTTCGTTACTGGCTAGCTTACCCTCATATTTAATCTTCTCCCTCCTTTTGTTTTGTTACCCTCTGTTGGTCTTTGTAAGCTTCCCAATCCTCTGGTTTCCCACTGCCCTTCGCCACATCACGTGCTTTCTCTTTTGCTTTTATGCTATCCCTGACTTCCTTAGTCAGCCATGGTTGCCTCATCCTCCCTGTACTGTGCTTCTTTTCCCTAGGGATGCATTTTTGCTGCTTCTCCTGAATTACTCGCAGAAATTCCTGCCATTTGCTGTTCCACTGTCTTTCCTGCTCGGCTCCTCTCCCAGTCAATTCTGCCCAGCTCCTCCTTCAGGCCTCTGTAGTCACATTTATTCAGCTGTAATACCGTTACCTCTGATTCTATCTTCTCCCTCTCAAATTGCAGATTAAATTCTATCATCTTATGATCACTGCCTCCTAAGGGTTCCTTTACCTTAAGCTCCCTCATCAAGTCTGCCTCATTGCACAACACTAAATCCAGTATTGCCTGTTCCTTTGTGGGCTCCACCACGAGCTGCTCCAAAAAGCCATCTCGTAGACATTCCACAAACTCCTTTTCTTGCAATCCACTACCAACTTGATTTTCCCAGTGCACCTGCATATTGAAATCCCCCATGATCACTGTGACTTTGCTTTTCTTACACACGTTTTCTATCTCCAGGTGTATCTTGTTCCCCACATCCTGGCTACTCTTTGGAAGCCTGTACATAACTCCCATTATGTTTTTTTTTAAACCTCTGCAGTTCCTCAACTCTACCCACACAGATTATACACCATCTGACTCTATGTCATTTCTTGCTATCGATTTAATTTCATTTCTTACTAATAAGGCAACCCCTCTGCCCACCTGCTTTTCTTTTCGACAGGATATATATCCTTGGATATCTGGCTCCCAATCCTGATCCCATTGCAGCCACGTCTCCGTGATGCCCACCACACCATACTCACCAATTCCAATCTGTGCCACAAGCTCATTTACCTTATTTCGTATACTGTGTGCATTCAGATGCAACACCTTCAGTCCTGTATTTACCGTCCCTCTTCTCATTTGATAAAGGGATGACAATGTGCTTAGATTCCTAACCCTTTCCAAACATACTGAATATTTAAATAATATTCACCCCTTCTATTCTTCTTACCAAAGTACATAACCTCAAATTTAATTTGTCACTTCCTGGCTCCCCATTATTGTTTCTCCATCTCATTCATTAAGGGGCCTATGTTCACTTTGGCCTCCCTCTGCCTTCTCATGTATTTGAAGGTCTTACTGTCTATGTTCGTTTCCCATTAAAAATATTCTCTTGGTCATCTTTTGGTGGCTTTTCTACCTTTCCCAGTCCCCCGTCTGGCATTGTTCCATCTCTCCACACCCAGGATCATGTTTAATTATTTCAATTTGACACCATCTTTAATATCCCTGGTTCCATGGTTAGTTTATCACCTTCCTAGAATCCTTCTTCCTCATTGGGATACAAGTTCGCTGTGAGTCATGAACCATTTTCCTAAACTTGAGTTTTCTGGTTCCTCAACAATCTTTGTTGCTAAACCCCTTTCCCAGTTCAACTTCTGGCAATTCTGCCCTTATTCCTGTTCCCTTAAGCTTAGTATAGTTGTTTCTCACCAAGTTTTTCAAACAGAATGCTATATTCTACCATTTTATCATCATCATTTCTTAGAGGATCATTTACTCTGACAATGAAACAAATGGCCTCCTTCTAATGATTTGTGATTTTGACATCATTAATTAAAACTGCCTCATTACACACCACCAGATCATAACAGCCTGATCCCTGGTTGGGTTTGCAACTTCCCTACTCATAACAGGAACAAGAACAAGAGAGCACAGATTTTAAAGTGATGTGCAAAAGAAGTGAGGGAAACATTTTCACTCAGCAAGTTCTCAAAACATGGAATGCATTGCCTGGAAATGTGGTGAACACAGGTTCAAGTGAGGCAGTCAAGATGGAATTGGATGGTTATTGAATGGAAACAGTAATAATTACCATAGTCTCAGAGGGCTGCTCTCTCAGAGTCGAATGATGGTGGCTTAACAGGAGGGTCAACACGCCTCAGGGAGGGGGAAGGTTGAGAGACAGAACCTTTGTGGTGACCTTAGCCAGTGCAGCAATTGAACCCACACTGTTGGTGTCACTCTGCATCTCAAACCAGCTGTCCAGCCAACTGGGCTGCCCAATTCAGATAGAAAGATTGTGCAAATATATGGAGAAATAGCAGGACATTGGCACTCAGTAATCATGCTCATTTAACATAATGATGAAGGCACAATGGGCTGAATGGCCTCTGTCTACATTATAAACCGTCTGTAATGTTGTTCCAGGAATCTGTCCCGAATATAGTGCATGATGTCTTCTTCAAGGTTACCTCTGTCAATTTGTTTATCCCAATCTGCCAGGTTAAAGTCACCCATGATTAATGTGCTGCCTTTTCACATGTCCTCAATCTCCTGCCATACACTGCTAAAATCCAGTTCCCAGCTTTGATCTCCTGGTATCTCAGCACCCCAATGAAGGATAAGAGTGGCACGAATGATTCCAAAGCTGTCAGAATTCAAGGACTCCAAATGAGTGGATAAGAGAGAGTGAAATGGAAGCAGATAAGAGTTGCTTTTTTAGTGGGAAGGTTCTGCAATGGCCACATGATGTGCCCATTAACCTCTATTTGTGCATTAATTCAGTAATTTTGTTCCAATACTATATGCATTCAAAAGGCATTAATTTTGTCTTTCATCATTTTGTCCCACAGGCCCCTGTTTAGACCCTTCTCGCTGTTTTTTTTTCCATGTTTGTACACCTGCTTCTGTCTTACCCTGGGTATCACTACTGCATTGCTGCCAAACCATTTTACTGTGTAAACCTACATATTCCCTCCTGGAACCCTCCCACACCTCTCTATTACAGTTAAAGTCCTTTCTGCAGCTCTAACTATCCATTCACCTGAACGCTTTATTCCCTCCCTTTGTCTGTCCTGCACACACTGCTCCAGGTGGAATTCCATTTGTCACTTTCTTGCCCATCAGAACAGTCCAGTGACATCTTCCTGGAGACTACACGTTCCTCCTTGCTATCAACCAAGGCAACTTTTGTATCATCTGCAAACATCTTAATTACAACCCTTACAATGAAGCCCAAATCACTGCTATATACCATGAACAGGAAGGAACTGTGCCCTGAGCCCTTACAGAAGCTAACTGGAAGTTCCTCTCAATCATGACCCTCAATTTCACCCTGTTCATCCTGGCCTGAGAACTTATCCACCTTGAAACATTATTACTTCCCCCTCTCTCATTATGTTGATTTCATCTAATACAAATACAAGCCTCCTTCCTGACTAATATCTGGATCATCACTCCCATTAAGAACGGCACATAAGGTACATAGTGCAAAGTGTGATCCCACACAGTTTGAGTCAGCTTTCTCTGATCTACTCCACAAGCACATTCTCACCATATTACACTGATGTTTGGAAACAGGCTCAGCACTTTTGGCTTTCTTGAAGAAGATGGGTTTTGGAATTGGAGTGCTCTCAAACTTCACAAATTCATCAGGTGCTGTTGTGGCTGAAGTCTTGATTTCACCACAAGGTCCGGCATCACCCTGAGAACACAACGACGTGATAAAAACACCACAATCTTTCTACACAAACAGTTCATTCAAATAATACAAGCGATATATCAAGTGTACTATCCACCTCATTCAATAGACACGATAAAGATGAAACAACTGGAGGGAGAGGGCACAAAATGCAACAAGTTGGGGCAGCACGGTGGCACAGTGGTTAGCACTGCAGCCTCACAGCGCCAGGGACCCGGGTTTGATTCCAGCCTCAGGCAACTGTCTGTGTGGAGTTTGCACATTCTCCCTGTGTCTGTGTGGGTTTCCTACAGGTGCTCTGGTTTCCTCCCACAGTCCAAAGATGTACAGGCTAGGTGGATTGGCCATGCTAAATTGCCCGTAGTGTTCAGGAGTGTGTGGGTTATAGGGGGATGGTCCAAGGGTTGGTGTGGACTTGTTGGGCAGAAGGGCCTGTTTCCACACTGTAGGGATTCTATGGTTTAAGTCAACTTGATAGATTCCTCTTAGCACATAGTCGAGCAGACTGAACAAATCTAGGTAACAGAAGTGCACAGATCTGTCAAGTACAGTGACTGGGAACAGTGGTCATAATTCCATCAGTTTTAAGATAATTATGAATAAGGCCAAGACTGGTCTTCAGGAGAATGTGGGGAAGGCTAATCACAACAATATCAGGCAGGAACTGGAGAAATAAGATTGGGGCAGCTATTTGAGCGTAAATTCACATCTGACCTATGGGAATCTTTTAAAGGCTAGCTGATTAGAGTTCAGGACCAGCATACTTCTGTGAGAATGAAGGGTAACAAAGGCAAGATTCAGGAACCTCGGATGACAATGACAGATATTGAAAGTTTAGTCAAAAAGGAGGAGGAAGCGTATGTAAGGTTTAAAAAACAGAAATCAAATAAGGCCTTTGATGATGAAAATAACTTAAACAAGAAATTAGGAGAGCTAAAACAGACCATGTAATGTCCTTGGCAAGTAGGATTAAAGGGAATCCCAAGGCATTTATACATATATTAGGAGCAAAATGGTAACTAAGGAAAGGGTAGGTTCACTCGAGGACAAAGGAGGAAATTTATGCCTGGACCCAGAGGACGTGGGTGAGGTCCTATATGAGTCCTTTGCATTGGTATTCACCAAGAAGGACATGGATGATAGCAAGATTAGAGAGCAGTGTGTTGATGTTCTAGGACATGTCAGTATTAATAACATGGTGGTGTTGGGTGTCTTGTAAAGCATTAAGGTAGAGGAGTCTGCAGGGCCTGATGGGATCTATTCCAGGATACTGAGGGAGTCAAGGAAGGAGATTGCTGGGGCCTTGACAGAGATCTTTCAATCCTCTTTAGTCACAGGAGAGGTCCTAGAAGTCTGGAGAATAACCGATGTTGTTCCTTTATTCAGAAAGGCAACAGGGATTATCCAGGAAATTATAGACTGGTGAGTCTAACATCAATGTTAGGGAAACTATGGGACAAGATTCTTAACAAAGAACTAAGAACAAAGATTGTAATTGGAGAAGAAGGGATTTATCAGGGATAGTCAGTGTCGATTTATGTGGCGGAGATCTTGTGTCTCAAACTGGATTGAGTTTTTTTGTGGAAGAGACACAGTTGATTGAGGAGGGTTGGGCAGTGGATGTTGTCTACATGGACTTTACTAAAGCATTATTACTAAAGTATACCTCATGATAGGCTGGTCCAGAAGACTAAGTTAATGGAATCCACAGTGAGTTATCGAGTTGGAGGGTAGACAGAGGGTATTTGAGGTGGTGTGTTTTGCTGACTGGAAGTCTGTGATCAACGGTATTCTAAAAGTATCAGTGCTGGGACCTCTTGTTTGTAACATACATAAACGATTCGGACACCAATGTCTCATCAGTAAGTTTGCAAATGACATGAAAATTGGGGGAGTTGTGGATAGTGTGGAATTTTGTCAAAGGATACAGTAGGACACATCAGTTGGAAGGTTGAACGGAGAAATGGCAGATGGAGTTTAATCCGTACAAGAGTGAGGTGATGGATTTTGGGCGGTCAAATGCAATTATATAGAAAATGGCAGACCCTTAGGAGCATTGATATACAAAGGGATCTTAGGTTGCTCCCAGAAAGTGGGAGAAATTAACCAAGGATCCTTGAACAGCACCTTCCACTTCCATCTAGAAGGACTGGGCCGCAGATACATGGGAACACCTCCACCTTCAAGTTCCCCCCCATCTGCTCACCAAACTGGCTTGGAAATATATTGCAGTATCTGCAATGTTGCCGGGTCAAAATCCTGGAATTGCCTTGCCAAGGGCATTTTGGGTTAGCTTACAGCACATGGACGGGGAGGCAATGGCCTAGTGGTATTATTGTTGGACTGTTAATCCAGAGACCCAGATAATGTTCTGGGGACCCAGGTTCGAATCCTGCCATTGCAGATGGTAGAATGTGAATTTAATACAAATATCTGGAATTAAGAATCTAATGATGACTGCGAATCCATTGTCAATTGTCGGAAAAATCCACCCTGGTTCACTAATGTCCTTTAGGGAAGGAAACTGCCATCCTTACCTGGTCTGGCCTACATGTGACTCCAGACCCACAGCAATGTGATTGACTCTAAACTGCCCTCTGGGCATTTAGGGATGGGCAATAAATGCTGCCTGGTCAGTGAAGCCCTCATCCCATGAATGAATAAAGGAAAAAAAATGGACTGTAGTAGTTCACCACCACCTTCTCAAGGGAGGAACTAGGGACAGGGAATAAATGCTGACCCAGTTAGTGACACCTATGTTCAATGAATGAATAAATTTTAAAAACTATGCTGGATACAAAGGCAGTTAAGCCACACAATCAAATGCCTCTTTCCAAGACGTGAATACTTTAACACAACTGTCAGATTGCTGTGAACTTTTCATACATTCACTTATGAAAAGGGACAGGCAATAAATGCTGACCAGCCAGTGACACCCGAGTATCACTAATGAATAAAAGTGGTAAACACAGCATATGGCATGCTTGCCCTCATCAGTTGGGGCACTGTGTATGACGTTGGCAAGTCATGTTACAGCTGGACAAAACTTTAGTTAGGCCACACTTGGAGTATTGTGTGAATTCTGGTCAGCACAGTGCAGGAAGGATGTGAAGGGTTTGGAGGCTGCAAAAGAGGTTTACCAGGACGTTGATAACAAGCATGGGGCTGGATG